>JAVDOI010000002.1:4894345-5176845 GCA_032191485.1 Leptoclinus maculatus
CATTGTTTCTGTATATTCTTACAAATCAGACCAAACCAAATTCATCGTTTGCCATCTTAATTTAGTGTTATGTTACCGGTAATCATGTTTTTCTTTATATTTGATTGAGTCCCACGTTGTCTCTTGTTTGCAGGTACCTTACTGTGACCTTTATGTGAGGTCCAAGCCCTAAAGGAGCGGGTCACAGACGGGAGGAGAGACTCGGAGGAAAACATCTGGCCACAGAAGCCGGGGATACGCGTTTTTATTTTTTATTCAGCCCCCCCTCCCCCCGAAACGCGACCACAGCGGTGTTCCAGCGTGCGACTTGCGACCATGGAGGCCATCGCCAAATACGATTTTAAAGCCACGGCTGACGATGAGCTTAGTTTCAAGCGTGGGGAAGTCCTCAAGGTAAGTGAGAGCTACCTGAGGATTTAATGTTAAGACTTGTCTGCATTACTCATTATTAGGAAATGCTGGTGTTTTTTTCCCCCTGCTGTAGGTTTACTTCATGCGTAGTTAATCATCCTTTGGTCCGTCCTTTTTTAATAAAGTTGAATTAAACACAAAAAGAAAATCTGTAGGATCAGAATCTGAAGTGTTGCACATGAGATCAGTATGTTCTCTTTCATTTATACCTAACATGGTCATACACTTACTTGCCAGATGCGTCTGTCAGTGGACTTACTAGAACCTAAAATCCAAAACACTACCGCGTCCCGTCATGTGACGGTACGAATTGCATGTGGCAGCAGAAGAACACAGTTTCAGGCCCTAGATGTTGTGGCTCATTGTGTGATTGTGTGTGTAAAAGGGCCCGTGATTTAAAGAGGCATTATGGAGCGTCTCTAAAGTGCTCTCTGTTGAAAACCCCGGGCTCGTCCGGATCCTCGGGCATCAGAAGCTTATTCAAAGCCTCATGCTTTCTGGTTGCCTGAAAAGCGTTTTTGTCATTCTGACCTTGATGAGATAGCCAAGATATTAGAAGGTACAAACTGCAATCCCCCCCCCACCCGACGCAACGCTTCACTTTGGATTTAAATGCAATCATCATAATCCCCTCGGTTTGGAGTCGCAGTGATGACGAGCAGCCACGAAGAGGCGACGGCGCAGACAAACTGACACAGAGCTTCATACATCCTATGGAAATGTGTGTCGCTAAATACTCAATTAAACAGTCAACCGTTAAATATTGATATTGCGTGACTTCAAAAGTTCCCCTTCTTCCCCCTTCGGCTGGAAGGTCCTTCCTTATTTTGCCGACGGTCAGCATGCTTCTCAGAAACACCGCTCTTAAGCTCGTTGGCCGACCGACGCACAAAGATACATTTGTTATGGACCGCACGGCCTTGTGCAGCCCGTCATCCATACATTGTTTTTACGGGCAACATCTGCTTTGCCAGACATGGCAGGTAGACGGAAAATAGTCGTGACGCAACCTAACATACGCATCATTTTATCGTTGTGATTTTTTTATTCATTTTTTTTGGTCCAGAAAAGCCTAATAAGGCCGTCTGTCCATGTGAGATGAGACCGCTCTGGTGTAGACAATTCTGTAGCGTCTGATGAAGTACCCTGATCTTTATATATTATAATCTAATATACTGTCTGTGTACATTTACCATAAAAGTCAGCTGTGCTGAATGAGTTGACTGTTCTATCGGGGATGAGTGCTGCTTTTTGCTGAATAAGGGATTTGAGCGGGGAGCTTTGGAAAGATTTCTTATCTCACCAGGGGGCCGAGAGAGAGAGAGAGAGGGGGGGGGGGGAGAGAGGGGGGAGAGCAAGTCAGCTCAGGAAACACTGAGCTAAATCTGAGTACTTATTAAATTTGCATAGGAGAAGAGAAAGCACTGTACTTTTCCTCTAATTTCCACAGCCAGAGGAAAAGCTCAAGCCAGATGGCAGAGCTCCAGCCCAACGTTAATGGGAAACACCACAGAACCTCCTCTCTAATTGACACCGTTAACGACGAGACGTGCCTATTGAGACTAAACTGCATTGTGTTCTGTGACGTGCGTTTAATACTATTTAATGTTCTGCTTATCTTTTTTTCTGACTTCTCCGCTCCCTGTGTGTTTAGCACGTCGTTGCTCTTAACTCTTGATTTGTTTCCTTCCCTGTCAGATGCTTTTTATGGCATTTCTCTTTTACAGAAGTCCCCCAGAAAGTACTGTCATTGTTCAGTAATGACTAAAATAGAGCTGCAATAGTTCATCGATTAGTTGTCAACTATACATTTTTCAGTTTGAACATTCTTTTAAAGAAAGTCTCTGATGGCAGCTTCTTAAATTTGATTTATTTTTCTCTCCTCAATGGCAGTAAACTGAAGAATGATGTCGTCTTGGGCTTTGGGGAAACACGGATCTGCATTTCTCACAATTTTCTGACATTTTATAGCCCAAACTAAAGCGATTAATCAAGAAAATAGTCTCCAGATTAATGGAGAAAGTAAACGTTAGTTGCAGACTTCGACTAAAAACTAATCGCTCAGACTCTTTGGATTCAGGACTGTCTGACGTATGAAGCTCCACTTTTAGTTCCACCAAAAACTCCACTCATCAATGTGACATCATTCATTTAGTAATTCCAGACAAAGACGCGTCTTTTCTTCTCGACTCTGTACCGTCTCCCCAGTACTTCACGTAGACCCGACCGACTATATGAACGGGTACAGTTAACGCCACAAAGTGTAAATATGTGTAAATATCCCGCCATCATGCATTTCACCCGTCAGGAGCGTGACACACTGTGAGTGCTCGACCATGAGAGCTACACAAACTGTAACTCCTGTCGGGTTATTTCTGGACACAGACTGGGTCTGAAATGGGGAAGGAGAGCCTTGCATGACTGTTGCCTCCAGCGCTGTCCACATTTCTTCTGAACACAATCGTTGGCCGCTCTGCCCACAGGACCTGGTTCACTTTTTGAGACGGAATGAATTGGCCGCATGTTTGTCAGATACCACCCCCCCCCCCTCCTCCTCCTCCATTTCTTTCATCTTCTTTTATCCTGTTTTTGTTCCTCCTCACATTACCCCCCCCCCCCCCTCAGGTTAACTTAAGAGAAACAGGATGGAACAAGCTCCCGTCATTCCATAAAACCTACTCGGGCACAGGTTGACCCGAGCTACACCTTATTTAACACAAATACAGCGGTTCTCATGGCCCACCAGAATATCACTGGATTGTTTTGCTATTATCTGTGATAATTATTGTAACGTTTAAAACAGTCTGGTCTCTAAAGTACTGAAGATTCTGCTACAATACACTAAAGTATGCCATTGTTTGGCCTGCCTTCAGCTGTGTGTGTGTGTGTGTGTGTACCTTTTGCGGCTGCTAAACATTTCGTTTTCCACAAAATGTCTCGTGCATTAGTTGCATTAAATAAATAATTATTCCGTAGAGCAACACCAGGTTGGTCTCCGTCGCTCTCTCTCTCTTTGCTCTTTGCACTCTTGCTTCTTCTTTTTTTACGGGACGTTCGGTTACATAACCGCCGTTTAAACATTATTAATACTAAACTAAATTCCTCTCCCAATTGGCAAAATTGATGTCGGAGCCGTTCCGGGTTTATATTCCGCGTACGCGTCTCCTCCGACCGATTGCCGTGCAGCACGCCGTACACGAGCGTTCGGAGCGGTGGTGCGTCTCAAACAACACTTTCCCGAGGTGGCGTGTGTTCTCGGCGGCTTCCATCGCCGGTCTCACGGTACTAATACTAAACAGCTCTGCTCTGGGGACAAAGGGGCCCTCTCATGACGGAGCGAGACCCGTGAGCGTAGCATCCTTTTAGCCTCTCGCCGTGTTCAGCATCGCCGGGCGACGGTGGCCGTGTGTCGCTACAGGAAGGTCGGTTCACTTTGCCCCTCGACTTCTGCTTTCACTCTCAGTGTCACGACCTCTTGGAGGTATGTGGGCCTTTTTTTTGGAGAGGCTGTCTGCAGTGCTGTCTGCAGTGCAGTCAGCGTACGCCGCCGAGAGGAAGCCAGTGTGGTTTGGTACTGTAGACATCTCTGCTATGCATGGAGCAAGTATGATCGGCACCAGCGGTGCAGTCGGTTGCAGTTTGAGTGACTCACTAAAAGCCCTGGCAGCTCCGGCTCTGGCGTAACGCCACACAGCAGTTTTCCCTCCTCGTTTTATGAAAGATCTTCTTTTTTGAATATATAAGCGTTTATCTAATGGTCTGCAGCTGAGGGGATGCTGACTTCCATCACTTGTTAAAATACCCAAGAAGAGGAGCGAGTGCAGACAGGACGTGCCAGTTTAGTCCAGCGATAAGTATGAAGGATGAAAATTATGTTAAATGTCGTAAAAAGACTTTCCCTCCACGACCGGCATTTTATTTTAGGAGGCTCTGTGTGCGGATGCTAAATCTTTCGCCCCCGTCTTGATAATTGATTCATTTTTGTTGTTTTGCTCGTCTTTGAGTGACACGATTCTTTTATTTTGATTGACTGTGATCGATCGTTATCCCCCCCACATGTTAGCCATCACCGTCTTTAGATGCTCCAGCTTTCATTCATAATAATACTCTGTAACAACACAGTAAATTACATTTACTAGATGAAAGCAAGCCTGAGTCGTCCGCTGCGATGGAGATGTGTTGTAATCGTGTTTCTCAACCGTCGGCATGAAGCTCCGTGTCACCGTGACTCACTCCGCTGGTCGACCACACCGGGCTGCCCTCTAATCTGCAGACTTGAGTCACACACACACCGACGTTCGGTGCTCCGAGTTGCCAGGTTCCTGAGTCGTGAAGCAAAAACTCCACCAAGTCGGAGCCATTCGACGTTTCATGAAATGTGTCTTCTCTTATAATTACGTTTGTCTCCGTCTACATACTGCGTTTGCTCTTTTTAATCAGTAAACGGTTCACAGAGCTGCTGAACAACCTTCCTGTTTTTATCTCTACAGCCAGTTTCAAGTAGTTGAACCGTTTTTTTGTTTTTTTTCACCTCATCTGAACGTGGATCCGGATTTTGTTGTGTTGAATTTCCCCCGACACAGAAATCTAAAAAAAAAAAGTTTAAAAAGCATCGAAGCGTGGGTTAATATGTAAAAATCTCTTACAGTAGAAGTGTGCAGAGAGTGGGCCCGTGACGAATTTGCATAATGCAGACCAGCTCACTTTCACAGTATGATCTCCCGTCATGCATAGACAAAAAGGGAAACTGCCACTGGTGGTTAGAAGATCTTTTTCTAAATTTAACTGCATACTGTGAGATTTGTAGTTTCTTTTTGTGCTTTTTTCTTTTTTTTTACTTGGTGGCTTGGTCTCAGTTAGTTTGTCCAACTTCAGAGATTGACGTTGAACAGTGAGGCACACACACACACACACACACACACACTTTTTAACATCACCACTTGACATACTCAGAGTTGAAGTGAGCTCTTGAGGTGCAACAACCAGGGAATCACTTTGATATTTGTCCTTTTTGGAGGAACATTACTGGAGATGATTTACTAATAAGCCTGAAGTTATTAAAGTATAAAATTCTTTGTCAGAACTAGTTTCAAGGAGCCGAGCGGTTACACCGTCTGCCATATAATAATATAATAATAATATTTCTACACTGTCTTCTGTTTAACAAAACGCACGAGAACCCTGTTTACATGACGCGTGGTGTTCTAACAGTACGACGCTGTGAAATCAATGGAAGTCATCATTTATAAACGCACGGATGCACAATGTCACATGAGCATAACGTTACTACAGATCCACCAGCCACACGGTCCTATCACGCGTTGCTGTTAGCCGAGTCTTACTCTGCTCCTTTTCTGTGTCAGAAAGCAGATTTTGCCCTGAGCACTTGTTCTCATTTCCTCCTTAAATAAATAAAGATTAACAGCCCGACTGGTGGACCGAATTAGCTCCTATCAACAGATCTTTGAACTGTGCCCACGTAGCGCCGTCTAAGATCCGCCTCCTCCACCTCGCTGCTGTGAGAAACCGCCCGGCGTCCACACACTCGGATCATTTAGTTGTTTGAGCTCCTGTTCAGGTGCCACCGCTCCGTCAAAACTTTTATATTGCAGCCACTAATGAAATGGTGTGCCGTAAAATGTAAAAGTCACCCCAGGAATTGGAACGAGAGGTTGCCAATAGATTACCCGATTGAGCCGAGGCCTTTTGTGGAGCATTAAGACGCTCGGTGGTCATTATAGGAGGCAAATGTCAGTCGTTACTACGCTGAAAAAAATGAGATAATTAGTCAAAGAAATTGCAGAAGTCTATATTTTAGGGTGTGTACATTACTGCATTTAAGCCTTTGTTTCAACTGAATGTCGTGTGAAGATATTCACAAAAGAAAGACCACCCTGCTGCCCCCCAAACCCTTTTTGGGCTGAGACTCCGTGTCAAAGGGCGTCTGTCCCAACGTCGTCCTGTCTGCGTACGTGCTTACGTCGATGCCACAGCTCGGCTCGTTTTCACATCCTGTTTGGTGCGTCTTCCAACACCCCAGCGACTTCCTGTATCTCCACAGCAAACCTCGAGCAGCTCTACAGTGCACTACAGTGCACTACAGCACAGGCCGGGTCCTTTCCCTCCAGCAGAGGGTTTAGTGGTCGCCCCGCTTGCAATAGAGTTGCAGTAAATTGATTCTTGCCTCGGCAAGAACTCTCTATTTTTAAGTCGCCCCGTGACGGACATCCTGTTGTCCCTCTTTAGGGGTTGCGATATAACGGAAAATGGAGCTTTTAGCCAGTGGCTTGAACACTTCCACCCCTCCCGTGATTAATGGTTCCCTCATCGCCTGTTAGTGCTCAGGGTATTGATTTCCCCTCCCCGTCCACTTGAGCACTGAAGAGAGGAAGAGCTGTATCAGAGCTGCCTTGAGGTGCCTGAAAAATCCCAAACCTCAAAGACTCCTAATCCGCTATTAGAGTCTGAGCTCCAATCCAAATCCCACTATTTGATTTTTCCTTTCATAAGCACTTTAAAGGTTGACTCCATCTACAACGTCCACTCGGCTGTCGGCACAAAGCAGTGACTTGGTGAGCACGGTAAACTAATCGCTAAGGTTAGGAATAATGATCTCTACCTGACCGTCAGACAGCCTTTCTGATGAGGAACTGAGGCGGTTATCTGTGCTCTTTATCAAAGCCACCAGACTCTCCCGCTGCCTCCATGGTTTGGGTTGTGTTGTTGTGATACCAACTAGCGTGGCGTCCGTGCCGGTGCTCCTTGTCTGCTTCTCCAAAGTGTTAGCGTGCCGACCTAAGTTGCTGTTTGTGTAAAGCAGTAGTGCCGTGTTGACTGTGTGGATCTGAAGGGTCAATAAATAATGTTGCTCATTATGCAGTTTTTGTTCCAGCTGAGATTCACCCTTCTTACGCCACCAGAGGCCTCGTAGGCCCTCACTTCACCTCGCAGAGGAGCAGACTATTATTTTAATTAAGGGCTGAATCTCCGGAGAGAAAGCTTAGATAAGTACATTTCTCTGACTCCTTTTTTTCTTCTTCTCTTTTCTCTCTTTTGTCTAATTTAAACAGTGTGACCTTGTTAATGGAAAAGAACGTTTTAAAAAAAAATGCTCCGCTGTGAAGTGTAGCCACAGGACACGTCTGTGTTAAAGGCTTTAACACAAGTCAACAGAAAGTAGTACAGCGTCTCACACCGGTGTTGCTCTTGTTGTGGACACAACCTGCATTTGTAGAGTTTTTTTTTTTTTTTTTATAAGCAAAGCAACAGTAATATCCATGAAGATGGGGGCCAAGGGGGGGGGGGGACGGGACTCCACCAGCATGCTGCCGCTCACGGGGCCAATGGAAGATGTAGAAACTGCAAATATTGCCGTAGCTCAGTACACGGAGGAGAGTGTGTTTGCACGCGCCTCCTTCCTGCCGCTCTGCCTCTTTTTCAGATGTTGAGCTATTTTGTTGCTCGTCTGTGTGTTCGCGGCGCCGGCTCCAAGTCAACATGCGACCCGCCGACTTTTCCGGCCCTAATAGCTGCCCAACTGGGCAAGGGTTAATACGTGGCCACTCAGGCCTGATGCTGAAGCTGAAACCCGCTCTCTCGAATTTACTCTCTCTCTCTCCATCCCCCCCCCCCCCCCCCCTTTCCGGCTTCTGGCTTGACGGAGCTCTCTCATTCTCTACTCCCTTTTATAACGGACTCTAAATAGTTGACTCCTTTTGTGAATTGACGTCTGCACTCTACTTGATCGCCGCTGACCGTAAACTGTCATTTTTGCATCTGTAAAATATGATTTGTTGCGCTGTGGGATCGTCAGCAAAAAGTGTGTGTGCATGTAGATGGGACATTACTTATATTTTTTTTTAGTTCCATTGTTGTAATTTATGAGTGCATATGTAGTGGATATGTTTTATAATGCACTATAAAGAGAGATTTGAGCCACAGTGTTTGCATCCCTCTGTGGTAAAGGCACATTATTTTATTGCATTTTTTCCCCCTAAAATAATTCCCTCAAAGAGCCTCTCAGGTTATTGCTTTAATAGCAGCGTTCTAGGTTATTGTTCCACAAAGACGAGCTGAGAATGTGAGTGGGGGGGCATGCGTATGTTTTTTTTTTTTTGGGTAAAGCACGCTGAACTGAACCTGTGAAAGGTTTTGATAACCTGGTTGAATACTCACACATTTCCTGTTGACTAATTGATCACAGAGGTGGTGCATGCAGTCCTGTTTCAGTTCTCGTTAGAGTTTACTCTTTCAACTTTTTAAAACAAAACCATCTAAAGCAGGAATCAGGACGTCTCTTTTTATCACCACCTCTATACAGAAGCATCTCGAAGACGTCACTCGCACAACCGTGGTGTTATTTTTACGTGTGTTTTTTTTTCAGACGTAGTCAAAGCTTAACCTTTCACAATGCAACACTTTCTCCTCCTCTTTGTTTTCTGCACATGTTCTCCAGTATTTCTGACATCTTATGGGCAATAAAAACAAAACGAGCAGGAAGAGATAAAAGAAAAAATGCAGGTTAGATGACTCATCTAATGTGAAACCACACACACACACACACACACACACACACACACACACACAAGAAAACCACACAGCACAGTGCAGCGTGGGAATGAAAAGACAACTTTCTCCCTCTGTGGATTGATGGAGTATCACAAAAAGACATTTAGCTTGCCGGCTACCGCGGATTGGAGGACGGTGCAGTCCTCAGAAAAAAGCCAGCTTGGCTGCTTTTGAGAAAGAGATGCCCTCATTTTATGTAAGTTGCCCCTGAGGAGTTTCCTAAGCTGATCACAAGGAGCCTGATTCTTCAAAGTGGTCCTCTGTCTTCCTCTCTCTCTCTCTCTCTCTCTCACCCAGCTTCTGTCGCTTTCTCCTGCTCCCTACTCTCTTGATCAGTCCTCCGTCACCGTTTGTGCCTTGTGTGTGTTTCTTCTTCTTCTTGCTCCCTCCGTCTGTCTTCTCGCTGCTCTTCCTCTCTGTAGCTGCAGCAGAGTGTTGAGTCAGAGAGCTGTAATTAGATCTCACTCCCTCTCATCTCCGCATCTCCTGATGTGCCGTTAAGTCACCGACGGCTGTATTTAAACCCCCCCCCCCCCCCCCCCCCCCAAAAAAAGTTACCATTCTCTTTCCCCCTCCCTACTCATCTTCAGCTTCCCAACCTGCACCAGCATGCGAGTGGTAAAAACTAGTCCAGGAACTGATAAGCTATATATATTCCTTGACATAATCGAGAAAAGGGGGGGGGGGGGGGGGGGATGGATCGTCAACTTTCTTGGCTCACGCCGACTTCAGATTGGGCGCCGCTCGTGTGCGTTTGGTTAATCTCTCCAACAACAGCTGGTAAAGCCCTGGTGTTGGCAACAGACAGCAATAAGCCCATTCTTAACGCTATATAGCTGCAGCAGTTTCTCCTTGACGCACACACTTGTCCTAAACTGTCGCATCTGTTTACTGCACTCCAGATTATGTCGCTTTAAAAATAAAAAACATCTCGGGTCATTAGAGGCTATTGACAAAATAAGCTAAACTGAGAGCTCAAGCTGTGACAAACAACAGCATGATGTAAGAAAAGGATCCGAGCTGCCGGAGTCAGATTGATAATGAGAGGGGGGGGGGGGGGGGGGGGGGGGGGAAGAGTGTGCAACCCAGAATTATCTTCCATATCAATTATCACACTTGGGATGTTGATTACAGTTTACCACCCGTCTGGGTTGGCTGGTGTGTTATCATCTTTCCAGAGTGTGATTTATTCATTTTAAATCAACTACATTGTAATAGTTTGATGGCCTGTTGCTTATTGTATCACTCGATACAATAGACAAAAACATGGTGAAGACTTCCACCAGTGCTTTGTCTCATTTTTATAATTCTTGATTAATTCTAATCCCACTCTGGCATCTTTTCAATTTTCCCCCGTTTTGGTTTTCTTTGTTTCCTTGATAAACGCATGTTGTAAAGGCAGTTTAAAGGTTGTTTTTAAGCCATAAATAAAGCCATAGCTTCATTAACTCAAGTTTGAGAACCACTTCCGTCGGTGGACTGAACGCGGCCTTCTGCCGGGTGTCCAACTTTGGAGTTAATCTCCTGGCTGAGGTGTTAAAATGCGTGTTTTTTTTTTTTTTTCCGAAGCTCCAATCTCCGCTGTAGAAGGGGAGGCTCCCCATGTGGTAATGGCCTCGAGCGTTATTTAATTACAAGAGTGTTACAAGCTTTCATTTACTGGAATCCCAAGTAATCTCTTCCTCTGTGTCCTTCTGCATATCCAAGTCTGCAGCCTCCCTGCTGGGAGCAAAGGGGGTCGACCTCATTTTCAAGGCTTTTGGGGTTGTTCTTTTTTTTCTAAAGCGGTTTCGCTAAACAAAGCAAAAAAGTGGCCTCGTGTGGGTCTTCACACCCCCCCCCCCCCCCCCCCCCCACAATCTGCTGTGATTTAATATCTGTCCTCTCCATATCCATCAGTCCAGGCTGGTGCAGTTATTCATCTTTGGATAACACTTTCAGGGCATTTTAGAATCATTACACCAATACTGTACCCTTTTAAAGACTTGATGCCACCGTCCCTGCATACTGTCCTAGATACTGCACTGTTTAGGGGGTGAACCAGTTTGTCCCCTGGGTAAGATCTGGGGCCACTACAGGGGTCACTTCTGCTGTCAGTATGTCAGAATACCAGGCCTCAGATTCCATTCCTGCCGGACATCCACACAGTTGGCACTGACACACACACACACACACACACACACACACACACACACACACACACACACACACACACACACACACACACACACACACACACACACAGATATTTGCAGGCATCTCCTGCTACATGTGTCTTCTACTCTCTCTATGGTGAGCCATTTTTTAAATGTTTGTCTCCCCTCGGCTTTGGTCTCACCGGTGGCCGGTTGTGACTTTGCATGTGACCAGGAGAACATGGTTGTAAAGGATAATCTCCTGCGGTCTGATTAGATGACCGCGCTGTGTTTGGTGTTGTCACGGTTGCCGTCTGGTCTCGGATCGGTTTCAATAAACCCGGTAACGGACCCAGCATGGCTTTGGCCTCCGAGGTTCTGGTGAAGCTGTCGGTTTGTCTGTCTTTCTATCCGTCTGACCTGCCGCACGCTCAGATTAACTCACGCTCCACAATAATCCCTGCTCCCGATTCATTGCAATCCCATGTGGACTGTGCAGACATGTTTATTTTGTTGTTAGTCTCCCTGCGTACCGCACTCACCACCTCCATCTCGTATTAGTACAAGTCAGTCCTTACGCAATCGTGACTTCTTGAGCGCGGTTGTTTCCTTTTATCCACATACTTAGTGTTCGACAAAGGATTTTCTCTCTGACGTTCAGGTGGTGGAGGAAGAGGAAAGTCTGGCTTTAATCTAATCTCACAGTCCTCACTTGCACTCGTTGGCTCTGCGTTCCGTGTAAACAGTAAACATGGTTTAAAAGTAAAAATGGGATTACTTCATGAGCCCCACAGAAACCCTTTTATTTATATATATATATAAATAAAACTGTCGACAGTGACGGCAACTTCTGTCCTTCTCAGGCATTAACATCTGTTCAAGCAACAAATACTTCAACATGATTGTAGAATGACTTTTCATCAGAGGACAGAATCAAAGCTCACTTTCTTCCACCACGTCGGCCTGAATAAATCTCTTAATGATTAATTACATTGAAACTCTGTTTATTAGATGGATTTACACACGATATCTATCTACTTCATGATTTTACAGAGACGTGTTGAATTAGCAGTTGTGGACCTGGGTCTCTTGTGAATGACAGCTATCCGTGTTTAGTGTCACACATGGGTTTGTGGGTGGAAGTGCTATAATATTTGCGTGTGTGTGTGTGTGTGTGTGTGTGTGTGTGTGTGGAGGAGGACGGCGTCTACAGTGACAGCTGTTGAGGAGATAATCCCTGGACCATAGCCTCTCGAATAGAAACTCCTCCAACTATTGTGGCTCAATCAGATTAAAGAGACAAACAAAATCTTTGGGGGGGGGGGGGGGGGGTGGATGCACGCACATCATCCACAATGCTGGCTCGGCTTGGAACACAGACAGAGCTCGGTCTGACACAATGCTGCGGTTGTCTCTTCTCGGTATGTCGGTATGGTTTTTTTTTTAAAAACTGCCAGCCAAGCAAATATTTTATTTCTGCTTTTTCCTCATGGGCTTCCATTCTTTCGGTTTTGAGAGCCGCTGTAGGCGTCCAAGTTCAAATGTTCACTCCGAAGGCCTGTGCCCACCCATTGTGACTGATGCATTCTTCCTGAGCACACGATCTCACTCGTTTATTATCTGATCTTTTAGAATGAGTTTAGCAAAAATCCTCGTCAAGTCGGCTGTCACAGTTAAGGTGTTGTGAAAAGTTTGTTAGTGTTGTTTGAGATGCTTATTCAACAGAACGCGCAGCAAGTTGTCCTTCACATTTTGGGGAATATGCTTGTTTGCTTCCTGGCAGAGATGTGGTTAACGTAGGCACATTTAGTTACTGTCGGCCTGTTTGCCAGGCTGGTTGTTTCCTCCCGTTTCCGGTCTGTATTCCAGACTAAGCTAGGGATGCTAATATTTGCTTTACATGTAATAGATGCTATTGGTGTCGATCTTCTCATGTAGGCTAACTGCAGCCTGAAAGCAAATGGATAATGATGATCTTTTTAACAGAAGGGTATTAAAGTGTGGCGTTAGTAGAGCGACTCAGTCTATTTGTTTGATATAACACTTACCGATCGGATGTGATCGATCGGTTCTCTCACACGGCGGCCGTCTCTGGCTTTCATTCACATCATCACTACGTTTTACTACGACTAAGTTCAAAGTGTCTCTCTTAGGGAAACTAGATGTAATGTCTAGTCGGGTCGGGGAATTTCTAGCACATGAGCTATCTCAGTATTTATGTCAGTGGAGGAAAACCCCTCTGACTGCGTGGTGTTCTCCCACTCTGAGTAGCCAAACCGCACAAGAACAACTCCATATATTCATGAGATGAAGCAGGATTAATTCCATGTCCTGGGTCTTGACAACATGCTTTAACAATTTCAACCTTTGGTCATAACGGTAGCCAACTTAATTAAATTTTGTTTGGTGGTGCATTCAGAGCCCTGCTGTCAGCATCACAACATCACACCAGTGCATGTGAGCACATGTCCCACTGCTGCAAGGACGTGACCCCAATCTGCTTCACTCGGACCTCAGCTGAGTTCTACCCGGTGCTGTGATAGCGCAGGTCTGCATACGGAGAGAAGCCTGAAACAATGTAATCAGTACTCGCATAAATCCAGTAATAATTCTTCCTCTGCATCAAACATTGAAAGCGGAAGTTCTACTGTGATTCTACTCGCACAGACGGTGGGTTGGGTCTCTTCAGCATCGTAGCGTTTCATATAAGCCCCGTTATACAGTAGATTGCAGCACCTGCTGTGCTCTATTATTAACTTTGCTTGTAGACTGTAATTATTTAAGGTGACTCAAGTTCACAGGGACTGTCTGGTGGCATGTGGCGCTGTCTCTCCTCCTCAACAGTGATGAGATGCATAGTAGGGACACTAGTGATTTATCAGTGTTTCTATTGTATTAACTTCATGACCTTAATCTCTGCTTTCATCTCGCTGAAAATGAGAAATGTCTCAACCGGTTCTTATTGTCACAATCGCCTGGTCCATCTACTCCACAGCGGAGGACTTACTTGATGCCAATCTGTCGAGACTAATTCGTCCAGTGGACAGAGGTCAGAGGTCAGGGTCAGCGGCCCAGCGCTGCTGGAGCTGGGAGGTGGCTTTCTCGTGGGCTCGAGTCTCTGTCGTAGGGATGAAGCGTTGTCCTTCTGACTGCCTACGTTACTGTAGAGGAGCACGTTCTCCTGTCAGCTCTACTAATGTTGCTGATCCCATGACCGTCGTTGACATTTGTTGTCCAGAGGGAAATGTTTTGATGACTTTGGACACAGACGTGTCATGATCCCCCCCCAGAAGAAGTTGAGCCTCACAGAGCCGCTGTGATGGCTGTGGACTCTTTGTCTCGTTATCCTTCATAACCAATCGACCACGAGCCGACGGTGGTTGTTAAAGGTCGGCGTGGCGTGTCAACACACGGCCTGAGGCCCTTTTGTGTGAGTGTGAGACTCAAACTGTCACATTGAATATAGCATAAACGCACTCGCCACATGTGGCTCTTCCCATCTCTCTATCACAGATGTACTCAAATATCTATAAGTCCACTGCGATGCACATGCATACACATATACAGATATGTGTGTGTGTGTATATATATATATATATCCCCCACACACTCTTGATTTCAACCTCCTTATGTTTTTGGTGCGAGGCCACTCCCTAATCCAGTAATGCAGGTCTTGTGCGGGGGGAGCAGCCGGAGGTCAGTGACAGCTGGCATTCTGCAGGCTCACTGGAGCCCAGAGACCCGGGCCACTCGCACTGCACAGGGGCCCATTGGACAGCTGTCGGGGGCCGGGTTAGTGGGAAATTATGAATTTAAGGGAAGAGGAAGAGGGAGGCTAAGGAAAAAAAATAACATAAAACTGTTCTGCCAAACTTCAGCTGGATTAAGGATGGTGTGCCTACCGTAGCCAAATATGTAAAAAATGTTATATTTATTAATTTAATTATGCAGATGAGTCGTGATCTTGACTCGTGAAACTCTTCTGAGTAAAACTGAGTCATTCTTCAGCTTAATGTTCAGAGATTAATGCCAGCCGAGCTTCACTTCAAGCTGCTCCAAGAATCAAACCAGCGACGGCTCGTTTGTGTGACACGCGCAGCGTTTCTTTGTTCAGGCGTCGTACCCGGCTGATAGTCGGTGGCCATAAGCTGAGGTGGCTGAGATGATCAAACGGGCCCTCTGGCGGCTTTATTTTTTGTTTTTTTTGCAACATTATTCAGATGGAGGCTGCATGACTCAGCGCTGTTGCTTCGTTTTCCTCAGAAATGTGTACATGTCTGTAGTCGTTGCAGCAAAGATTTCACTCTAGTGAAAGGGCGGATGTTGTGCACCACTTTACCTCCATTCATGGTTATTGTCCACTTATTATTTTTGTTTTTGTTTTAATGGAATACTTCATCCACAAAATGACTTTATATATCAACTTAGGCATGGGACGATATATAAATGTCATGTCATCATTATCCCGGCCAAAATGACTGCGGTTCCCGATACTCGTCAAAATATAAACTCTAGTCACATTTTGTCGTATTCTTCCTGCGTCACAGATGTTTTTAGTGAGCATAACTCATAAGGTCCCCATTAATACATAAATATGTAAAAAGATAAATAGCAACACTGTGTGAATCCAGATACATCCTGTATTTGTAGATGAATCAGCTGCTGCAGCGTGAAGGTTGGTGTCTCATAAGCACGCTCACTCTTAAACAAAGTGACACTCGCTCATGAACCTGGACACACGCTGCTGCGCCAGCGGTCCGACACACCTGCACTCTGTCAGACATGAACGCCCTCACAGCTGTTCTTCTGCTAAACGAGTCCCTGTCGCTGGCGCTGCGGCCCGCACGCAGCCACGCTATCGGTGCTTTTAATTAGAAGAGCCTTTCCCAGCTGTTTGAGATTGTTATTGTTTGATTATGTTTGCCCGGCTGTTAGTTTTGTAGTTTCTTAATATTTACCGAGCAGTTCTGTAACGTTCATTTCAGGCACAGGAAATGAAAGGCGATCGCTCCACGCTGAATTCAGGAGGTCGATTGCTGTCCATTGTTGACATTTGTGCGCGGCACTAACCTGAACGACTCCTCTTTCTTTCTGTCCTTGTCAACACCAGGTATTAAATGAAGAGTGTGATCAGAACTGGTACAAGGCGGAGCTAAATGGAAAAGATGGCTTCATTCCCAAGAATTACATAGAGATGAAAGCCCATCCGTAAGTATCATGCACGACACTTTCTCTCCTCCCGGCTTGTAATTGTGCATCTGTGAAAGTGTGCTATATATATATATATATATATATATATATATATATATACTGTACATGTCTGTACATGTCGTGCAACATGTTACATTCTGCTACTCTGATTTTTTTTTGGTTCTGTTCTCTCTGTACTGACTCATCTGGACACGTTAACTGTCGTTTCAGTTGGCTTGAACTACAACTGTTCTACTAACTCTCATGAGACGTGTGTGTGTGTGTGTGCGCTTCAGAGAACCGCTGGCAGCAGGAACCTCAGAGGACATTACCTCTGGACCTGTGCTCAGTGCCAGATTAGCTCCCTCTTTATTAATGTGCCTCTGGCCTCTTACGCTTAATTGAATATTGACCTTATTGCATCATTGCTGGGGTGCGATCAGATGTACCTTTTTATTTATTTATTTATTTTACACTGGGGGATGTCATTGTGTTTTTACTGCTCTTGTGTTTTTTTTGTTCCAGTGTTACAAACTCGAGTCCTCGTGGTCTTCATTGTGGTGACGGGGAATCAATATTTAGCTGCGCCTCCTGCGTCTATAACACCGAACCGCTCGTAATCCTTATAACGGAGGCTCTCAGGGGGGGGGGGGGGGGGGTTGCAGCCTTTGCTCTGTCATACTATAGAGTGCAATGCTTTCTGCTAAATATTTATTATATCACAGCCAACAACGTCCCCAGACTTCAGTGATCGCTGCCTGTTCCTCTCGTGGCGTAAAGTTCCCCTCTCACATTGATCATTACTTTATTAATACTCTCTCATCGGGGGGGGGGGGGGGGGAGGCTGTGCCATTTCAGCGGGCTGAGCCTGAGCAGCACCTGGCATTTCTCCACAAGAGGAGATCTGACCTGGCTCTCAGGCGGTGGAGCAGGGCTGAATATTCTTCTTTCTGAAAACAGCCGGCGGGCCAAAGTTGCACTATACGACCGGATCCCAGAAGAACTGCAAATCACAGACTGCGGTGATTTGTGAGAGGCCGGCTAATGCTGGCCGGCCTTAATGGGCTCCGTTTTTTTTTTAAAGTGTTTGCCACATCCTGGTACGTCATCCAGCGCTCCTTTTTAACCGGATCTGCTGTTCGGCATCATTTCAACCAGACTGGTCTTGTAGAAGCTGAAGAACACGCTGAGAAAGCTTTTAGTGCGATATATTTCCTCACCTTGTGGGTTAAATATAGATTTGCAGTAAATGTTTGATTGAAGAAAAAACCAGTGGTGACACTGATGAAGTGAGTTTGCCTTCCCCGAAAAAAAAGGCACCAGGCACCCACGCAGCCCGACAGACACGCAGCTGCGCTATACAGCACGGCACAATGGAGCGTGGCTCGGCTCCAAGTCCGAGTCCCCTCTGTTTGTAAGCAAGTCCCCCCCCCCCCTCTGCCCAGCGGTAAGTGGAGCAGCGGGTGGAGGTGTGTCTCCTGCTGTTTCCTCCTCTAATGTCACGCTCATGAAACGCTGGAAGAGACTCGTCTCGGCCATCTTCATTATTGATTTTTATTTTTTTCCACCTTTCGTGTAAAGCAGCCGAGATGTCATCTTCTGACTGACTGACTGTACTTTTTAATTATTTACACAAGCGAAGAGCTTCTTCTGACTTTGTCCCCCCCCCCCCCTCCCCCTCTCTCTCTCTGCATCCGTCTTAATCACTCTCACTCATTCCATCTGTCAGGCTTCTCTCACAGTTCTGTGTGAGAAGCATTTGTGCACCTAAAGATAAATGCACGCCACTGAAAAGTGATGGAGAACTGCGTATATTTACATCTGAAGATGAATCTGTGAACGCGATATCTCAGCAGCGACCTGGCAGGAATGTCTTTGTTCTTTGTTTTTTTTATTTGGCCCAAACATCATCTTGGACTCATTAGAGAGATTCAGAAGGTCACCGTGAGCTCACAACACACGTTTTTTGGGCAAGAACTCAAGAATTTTTCTGCAAATTATGAATTTTCACACAAATGTCTGAACAGGAAGTGATGACATTTTACGACAGACGCAGAGGAATACAACCGTGTGTCAGTAGTTCTAGTTTTAGAGTTAGCGGTCCCACTATAATTAGATAATGACTAATCTACTTCCTGGTTTACTGATGCACACTGCAGCTCCTCAGGACCGGCCAGTCCGAGTGTAACCGTTAAACTCTTACTTCCTGGTGTGACACGCAGTGTTGTGATGGAGGGTTTTTACCCTCTCTGTGGTCCAAAGAGAAGTCTGTACTTGTGGTTGTGCGACTTGACTGGAGCACCGGGCAGCTCGGTGGATCAGCGGTTAGCACCTCCTCTCCACACCACCGACCCCTCAGGTCAAAGCTGTCAGCCAGCAGGAGGTGTGATGTCTGCATGTTCTCACTCAGCCCTCCACGGTTTCCTCCCTCAGTCCTCTGAACTCAGCTGAAACCCTAAATTACTCAGAGGTGTGAATGTGAGATTTTGGCCGACAAAAGTGGAAGTGGTACCCGACGTTTCCCCCAAGTTACTGTGAGCACAATGAGCAGAATAGAAGACAAATGGACGTAACACAGCTGCTCAGTGGGGTGCCTTCTTTTAGATCACTTCTTAAAACCTATTTTTACAGACTGGCTTTTATGTGATGTCGTCACTTTGCTGCTTTATTTTTATTCGTTGATTTTACTAAATTATTTAATTTTTATCGTATAGATTGTTTTTTCCCCCGTTTCATCTATTGTACTGTTTTATCAGGTCTAATTCTTACCGTAGTAATTTGCTTTGTTGGGCCTCACTGCTGCTTTTTGCTGCTTTGTCTGTCAAAGCACTTCGTAAACTCTTTTTTTTAATTTAACACGCAGGTGGTTCTTCGGGAAGATCCCCCGCGCCAAAGCAGAGGAGATGCTCAACAAACAGAGGCACGACGGGGCGTTCCTCATCAGAGAGAGCGAGAGTGCACCAGGAGACTTCTCCCTCTCCGTCAAGTGAGTAGCGCCGAAAGAAAGAGCGCGTCTCTCGCGCTCGCAAAATAGGATCCTCGCATGTGATCAGGTTCATCTGTTTCCATACTTGGTGCGTCTGAGTCACCGGCCTTCTTCCTCATTCTGGTGCGCCGTCGGTGCCGCCCTCCGGTGGTTAGAGTTCACCGGTTATGATTTGAATAAATGTGTGGGACGTCAGCCCTGCCAGTACTCGGGTGTTTTAGCTGAGACACACACACACACACACACACACACAGCTCGTTTCCTCTTTATCCGTCTCTCTACATTCTGACGTTCCCTAAAAGACGCATCAGTTCACAGCGGGTCACATGTAAAGTTGAAGCTCAGATATGGATCATAGTTGCTGTCTGCACGGCCCGGATTCCACTTCCTTTTGACATTTAACGCATTCGATAAGCAAGATTAATGTCTGAGTTCTCCACTACCTTTATTTAAATCTGTACTTTAACAGCTGTACATGTGTGTGAGAGAGACCGTACCGTTGCTGGAGACCTCCTCACCCCCCCCCCCCCCCCCCCCTCCTCCTCCTCCTCCTCCTCCTCCTCATAGTTTTCCTCTCTGTGCCCTTGTGCAGGTTTGGAAACGACGTCCAGCACTTCAAGGTTCTACGCGACGGGGCTGGAAAGTATTTCCTCTGGGTGGTGAAGTTTAACTCCCTCAACGAGCTGGTGGACTACCACCGCTCCACCTCCGTCTCTCGCAATCAACAGATCTTCCTGCGAGACATAGAGCAGGTCCCCCAGGTGAGAAACCAGGCTGTACTCACAAAACACAAGAGAAATGCTCTCTGTACGCTTTCATTTGAATGTGGTTTGTAAACTATTTAGAGGTAAACGTGTTATTTGAGGACATAATTGGGTGTACTCTTATAACTTACAGTAATACATGCTCGTATAGATATTATAAGCTTCAACATATAACTTTAGCAAGTTTTTTTTTGCAGTCCTAAATGAGTGTGCCAGTATTAAACGGCAGGTCAAGACGGCAACAGTGAGGCTTAGGGGAACAAGAGAGGAAGTGTGACCAAAACCACACGGGAATATAAAGAGATGAGAAGAAGTGGAGGGAGAGACAGTCAGACATGTCTGTGATGGAGGGGTCGGGTTAGAGAGATTGTGTAGCAGCTATGCTATTGTATAGGTTGAGTATGTATAAGTTTCTGATCCTCATCACATGACCCCCTTGCTGAACCTTCCTTCTCTCGATTGCGCAGCATCCCACATATGTGCAGGCGCTGTTTGACTTCGACCCCCAGGAGGAAGGGGAGCTGGGCTTCCGACGCGGCGACTTCATCCAGGTCCTCGACAACTCCGACCCCAACTGGTGGAAAGGGGGCTGCCACGGGCTGACGGGCATGTTCCCCCGCAACTACGTCACGCCTGTCAACCGGAACATGTAAACAGTGGGACCGTGTCCATGACAACAACAACTACCACAGCAGCAACCATCACCACCACCACCATCATCATCATTGTTCTTGATCTCATCAGACCCAACAACCACCCCCCCCCCCTCCCCTCCACCCATCCAACTCCCAACCACCCCTCCACCCCACTTCGCCATCCCACCATAACAGGAGCAAACAGCTGAGAGAGAGAGAGAGAGGGAGGGGGAGGGATAAAGCAGGAGTAGTGCTGTCGTAGGCGTCGCTGTGCGGGCGGCATCTGAGCAAAAATCCACTTTTACTCGCGCTGAGAAACGTTCGCCTGCCCAGCGAACGCCTCGGCGAAGGACTGACCGGTCTTTGAGGGGAAATCTAAACTAAAACGAGTAGCGCACCGAGCTGTGAAGATAACCAAAATGATTCTCCCACAGCTGCTTCTGTCTCCTCCTTAACTTCTTAACATTCTGCCCCACTTCTTTTGTGTTTTTTTTTTTTTTCGTTTTTTTTCTTTCTTTTCTTTGCCGCATGTTGTTTTAATCAACTAAATGAAATGCCTACCGATAAATCCTAACTCTGTTTTAAAGAAAAAAATATGTACAAAATAAAGAAAAAAAAAAAAAGAAGAAGAAGAAATGGTTTTAAAAAAATGTACAAAAAAAGAAGAGAGGGAAAAAAAAGATGCAATCTACAGTACTGCAAGTTTCCATGTGTGAGATCATTGGCACGAGAGCATTGTACATCAGCCCCCGGCTGTATAAATAAATCAACTATAGAGAGAATCCATTTTTTAAGAATATATATTATATATTTGTATGTGTTTGTCTGTTTTACCTCTCATCACAAATTGTATTTTTTTTCTTTTTTCTTCTTCCATTTGTAAATTATGTTCAATCTTTTGTTCGTCTGATAAGACATCGTAGCTCTAGGATGTGCTGAATTGTCCCTTTTTGTTGTTGTTTTGTTCCTGAATCTATCTGAGGGCTCTCAGATAACACAGCATGATATTTCAGCGGTCGTAAAGTATTCCATTCGAAGACGGTTTTCCTCTCGTCTACAATGCGAGGGAAGTAAAGAGAGTTCTCCTGAGAAAGACGACTAAACCCTGTCAGGAAGCTGATGTTGACCAGCTGTTGCATCACAAAGCCCCCCCCCCCCCCCTCCCCCCGTGTAAGAGGTCAGCCACCCTTTTTTTTTTTTTTCTTTACAAAGCCAATGTATTTATTGCAGCCATTTTACCTGGGCAGTGAATGTAGCTGACTGGAGTCCACAGACATTAACATGAGGGAAGCAAGGTCGGAGAACTGAACTACAACACAGAAACCGTGCAAGGGATTTTTAAAAAGAGACGGTGACGCTGTCCATGTTCATTCAGGAGAGTGGTGTGTTTCTGGGGGAGGTGGGGGGGGAGAGATGTGTGTGTGCGCCGGTAGTCCACGCGCATATTCACAAAGCATCCGTCGTGCATGCTACGCACACACACACACACACACACGAGAACGCTCTCCTCCTCGCTACACCTGCACGTAGCAGAGAGGCCGAGTTGGGATAATCACATTGTGTGTGTGAAGTCACCAGTGCAGATCCGCAGCAGTTCAGAAAACTGAGAGATTGTCTTTTATGCTAAAAGTTGAGAGATCAGCTTTAATGATGTGTGTATTTTTTGTTTCTCTTTTGTCCAATGTGGCGTGTGGTCAAGCACTTTTTTGTTAAGCATTTTGATTTCTGGTCCCGTGTGTGTGTGTGTGTGTGTGTGTTGCTGTTTTCTTGTTCTCTCTGGATAGTGCCTTTCTCTCTGGTGTTTCAGTGTCTCCGACCTGCTACTTTGAGCCCCCCCCCCCCCACCTCCCCCCCTCCTGCCAGTCCTGCAGTGAGAAACAGTGTATATAATCCAACCTGTCCCATCCAACAAGGCCTCCTCCCCCCGCTCCCCTTCTACATCAACCCGCCTTCACCTTTTATCCTCACCAACATGGAACTCTTCTTATTTAAGTGTCTCTCGCCTTGTCTTACCTAATGATACTGTTTTTATTTTTGCTCTTTTTTTGTTTTTTTATTTGCATTTGTTTTTGTTTTTTTTGTTTTTTTTTCAATTAATAAAATGCAATTATTAAAAAATGAGAATCATTTCTTGTGGTCTCTGCTTGTAGATACAGATTTATATTCCTCAGTATGGAACCTGGAAGTCATGATATCATGAGAAACCTTCTCGAAATGACAGGATATATTCAAAAACTACAACGTAGAGATAGCAGTAGGGTTAGGTATCAGTACTAGAAGATAACCACCGAAATAACCCAGTACCAAGAAGTCTGGAAACGTCTCCAGTGAAACTACGAGTGGTAACTAACCTTTACTCCTCTGCAGCCTCGGTGGCCACAAGCATTAGTTTTAGGATAATGGAAACATTTTCTACACTTCTGGAGACGTATGTTTAGTCTTTTTCTCATTTTACTGTTGGAATAAAAACATTTCTGTATGTGAAAAACAAAGTAAGAGTAAGGAGTCACAATGTCAGCGAACAGACTCTAGTCTGTTAACTTCATTTATGAAAGGGAAAGCGGGTCATTTCTTCTTTATAGTCTAACTTTAATATATATGTAATGTATTGAAGAGTTTCTAAACTCTTAGATTCATTAACGCATCAATGAACACCTTGTAGGCAGCATGTGGTCTCCATACATGTCAATGCAGTGTGATGACAATAGAGTAATGCGAGATGCATTGTTTGATTATCATGCAAGCTTTGATTGTTTTTTTGGCAATTTTGTTTCTTCTAATAAATGAGTTTTGACATCCTAACCTCGATCTTGCCCATACTGACAACGTGATATATTGCCTGTGTTATGTTTGTGTTGCATCAAATCATCCACACACACACACACACACACACATATAATCTAAAAGCTTCACTCTGCGGCCAAGAAGTGAATTCTTCCAGACATCCGCAGCAGTGGCGGTGAGTCAGACAGAAGCTCGAGCTCAAACACGAGGCCACATTTCATGATCAAACCCATCCAAAGTGTCAGTCTCATTCTCCCGGGGTGCAGATGATGCGCGTGTGTGTCTGTTGATCTGATGAAGCAGTGAGGAGGAAGCTGATGATTTCATTTCTTGGAGAGAGAGACTAGCCCGAGGAGCAACACTAACGCTGCTGCTGCTCAGTGAGATCTTTACCGTCTTTACCGTCGCGTTGTTCACGGTCTGGTGCACCGTCTGCTCCACATTTGGACTCTCGGCACTCCGCGTGCTGGTGTCGCGCTTCCTCTTCAATCTGACTCCTCTCTCTGCTTACTGTTGTTGTTGTTTTTTGGTCACCGACTGCCTCGAGCATCTATCGGCGTCGCTGTCCTCTTTCTAGCCCTCTCATGTGGAATGGATTTGGAGTTGTGAGAGATGTCCCGCTGCTCCAGCGCTTCTGTTCATCTTCACGGGATTTAATGTGACCTCTCTGCGGTCCTCCGTTGATCTCTGGCGTCAAGTCTTCTGATGTGCACTATGTGTGTACAACTATATTAAATGATACCTCTCATAATAATGACAAGCTTTTCTAACTGCTGTGGCTGTTTTTGTGGGTGCTTTCGCACATTCCGCACATTAGATGTGCAATCTATAATTGAAAAGTTGCAGCCTGTAGACTTTCTGCCTCCAGAGTTATCTATTTATTATAATGAGGCCGGTGCACGCTGCCTGTTCAGACATTTATGGTACATTACTGCCGCCTACTGGCTGATCTCCACAGTCTGAATTTTCATTTATAATAAATAACCAGAGGAACGTGCTGAATGAGAGACACGATATGTGGGTACAAACACATTATAAGTCAGTGGTGGTCATATTTTCTGGTCTTTATTACTGAAGTGAAAATGACTTCTCAACAAAGATATTTCTTTAAATTATATACTACGGCCTACACTGAAACAATAAGGTAGCAATGCTACTTAGAAGTTAGGATACAGACCATAGGATACAGACCATAAATATGATTTTACATTTGCTTCTAATGAAAGCCTGGTTCCCAATAATGGTTTAAAACGTATTTGGATATTGTCTCTAGTAAGCTACATACGATAACTAGCAGTGCCGTTTATCTAAGCACCATTACGGTGGTGATCTCAGGGCTTCATTACAATCAAAACGACATTTTGCCCGTATATGTCATCGTTTGGTGAGAACAGCGTTGTTATTATAATATGTTCAAACCAACATTTCGAAAGTAAAAAATCTGACGTTGTCGGCAGGATTCGAACCTGCGCGGGAAGATCCCAATGGATTTCTAGTCCATCGCCTTAACCACTCGGCCACGACAACTGATGACATTATGCTGTATACTCAACATTCTAAAACCTAAACTCATATGACAAGTCTATAATTTGTAATACAATAATATTTACATAGAAAATACGTGATGAACATATGATGCATTATAGTTTAACTCAGCAGTATAAGGAATATATAGTGAGGTAGACTTTACGCCACCTTTGCTTGACTTCAAACACCAACAATATAAGCATCTAAAACAATAAAAATATTTAATACATTTGAATTATATCCTTCCACTCATTCCCCTTCCTGCAAGTCTACATACGCAACTAACGGGGCAACGTTAGCATAGCCTCGGTGTTTTTTCTTGTTTGCATGCCATAATCTGCATTACTCTGGTGTTTGCTCCCATTGCCATTTATAAACCCGAAGAAGCTGCTATGAACCGCGACGACTACATGTTTCCCGCATACTGATTAAAACTGGAACGCCATACAACAACAAAAATAGTCGACGTGCGACTAAAATATGAAACTAATTCCGAGTAATTGTCATTTCGCTCGTTGTTGCCACCGAGATGGAAGCAGGGGCACCACGTGACTCCTCTAGTGCGCGAGCCTGCTCTGTTTGTTCAGACAGAGAGGCGGAGAAGAAGAAAGATGGCGGCTCTAAGCGAACCTAAACGGGACGCCGGGCTAACGTTTTGAGCTTTCAAACCCGAAAGGACACGAGGGCTCTACGGGCTCACCGCCGGGCCAGCTTTGTAAGGGTGCCGCTTTCGCTCGCCTTCCTGGAGGTTAAATCAACGCAAACATTGGGATCGTAAAATACTAGATTCCGCTCTATCATGAGAGGGAAAAGGGGCAGGCCGCCCAAACCGCTACAAGCCGAGGACTCGTCTCCAGCTACGGCCCGAGGCTTGAGACCCAGGAGGAATCTGAAGCCCAGGTTCAGGGACAGCGGGGACGAGGACGCAGAGAGCCCCACGAGGGAGCCCACCAAGGCGGCCAAGAAGAGGAAAGCGGGATCCGTCACGTCAACACGGGGCAGGGGACGAGGCAGAGGAGGAGGCTGTGGGAGAGGTGGAGGTTGTGGGAGAGGAGGCAAAAGGGGCCGTGGAGGGAAGCGGACGGCTGCGTCCAAAACAGTGGTGTACGACGACCACGAGAGCGACGAGGACGACGATGCTGTCAGTCTGAGGTCGGAGGAGGACGAGTTTGTGGAGGAGGAACCTCAATCCGAGGAGGACGAGGCCCTCAAAGAGGAGTCTGACTGCCTTGAAGATGATGTGCTGGACGAGCAGGAGGAGGAGGAGGAGGTGGAGGATGATGCCAGCTACTGTACAGAGAGTAGCTTTCGGAGTCAGAGCACACACGCCAGCACTCCGGGTAAATAAACACTGTGATCGGTCGGTGGCTACTCTGTCTCAACGTTCACTGCAGGGCTCGGGAAATGCATCCCGACGTGCTGCTGGTGACTGCTTTAGGTGCAGGAAGCAGTAAGGTTATTGTTCAAAATGGAGAATGCACACTGTATGAACACAGGCCGCAGTCAGCTCATTAGTGCTGCTGCAGGTGGATTGAATCGGTTACCGTATCGCGAGCTTACTTTGTTGCCGTCACCGTCCGTCAACACATTGCCCGTCAAATATTTTCGCACATATTTTAATACTGCCAAACGGCTGGTATTCGGTAGCATTTAAGTTCATAACTTAGCTGCTAGCGTGCTAGCGTTAGCAAGTAAAACTAGCTCATGCTACCTGCTGTCACTGAAGTCTGAGCGTGAGATAACGGAAACTTTACGTGCTTATAGGGACCATCAACACCCACTGCTTTATAGGGGAAGAATAAAAAGTAGTTTATGATTGAAGCTGATTCAGAAGAAGCATAATAGCTAGCTAGCTAACGTAGCGCGTAGCTAGCGCGTCTGTCATATTTACACTTTGGCAGCTTTCATCTGAGTTAACCCGACAGTTCATCGCGCCAAAGCTCATTAAAATGACGGTTAATGTCTCACATTGTGCCACGCCAAAAAAAAAAAAAGGGGGGGGGAGGTATAACACTTAGTCTTACTAATATTTACGTAATTAGCCTGCTGGAGAGTTCATGTTTTCCTAGTTGCAGCAGCCTCATTAAGCTAATAGTGACATGTGTTGAGCTCAGCCACAGGAGCACACCTGCTAGTTTGCTACCAACTTTAAAAGATGCTGAAATGTTGAATGTCATCTCTTCGAATGGTTATGATGTTATAACTGCACCTGTAGGTTTGAGAATAACTACATTTAGAAATTGTTTACTACACAGTACATGTAGCTGCATGCTTGATGTATGTGCATCCAAAAGATGGTTATTGCCATAAAGGCCTAACATCACAGTATTTGGGCTGTGAACCTCAAAATGTATTTGTGTGTGTGTGTGTGTGTGTGTGTGTGTGTACACACGTTAAGTGTGACTCTCAAAAATGGTTTACTAATATATTTTGTGTGTCCTACAGGGAAGAAAAAAGTCCGGCCTCCCCGACCTCGCACTCCCATCTTCGAGGAGAAGGAGATTCCTCCTCTTGAGCTTCCCGACACCTCCCAGGATCTCCTGGTGCCCAACGAAGAGCTGCTCAACGCCGCCTCCATATACGAGGTGCTGCGTAACTTCGGCACGGTGCTGCGTCTCTCCCCCTTCCGCTTTGAGGACTTCTGTGCGGCACTGGTCGGCCAGGAGCAGTGCACTTTGATAGCGGAGACCCACAACGCCATCTTGAAGGTCATCCTACGCGAGGAGGACACCTCCAACACCACCTTCGGCCCCGCTGACCTCAAGGACAGCGTCAACTCCACTCTGTACTTCATCGACGGCATGACGTGGCCCGAGGTGTTGCGGGCGTACTGTGAGAGCGACCGGGAGTACCATCACGTCCTGCCGTACCAGGAGGTGGATGAGTATCCCTACGGACCGCTCGAAAGCAAGATCAAGGTGTTGCAGTTTTTGGTGGACCAGTTTCTCACCACCAACATCGCCCGCGAGGAGCTGATGTCCGACGGCAGCATGCTGTACGACGACCACTGCCGCGTGTGCCACCGCCTGGGCGACCTGCTGTGCTGCGAGACCTGCTCGGCGGTCTACCACCTGGAGTGTGTGAAACCACCGCTGGTGGCGGTTCCGGAGGACGAGTGGCAGTGTGAGATTTGCGTGGCGCACAAGGTGCCGGGTGTCACAGACAGTGTGACGGAGGCGCAGAAGAACAGGCCCTACATCCGCCAGGAGCCCATTGGATACGACCGCCACCAGAGGAAGTACTGGTTCCTGAACAGAAGGATTATTGTGTAAGTTAGGACCATCACTGCTCCACGAGAATTACCTTTCCGTCGCAAACGGCTTTATTTCCTTGAATTCAACACAGATGTTATCACCTAATCCATTCAAAACAAAAAGAGAGAACAGCAACATATATTTTTATCATAATACTGGATCATATTTTTATTATCTCAGGGCTTTAGACCTTTAGACTCGTACAAGTACAGTACTAGTCGTATCATTAATAGTCAGTTATTTACCTCAATGCACTGTGGGAGACGTGTACTAATCATCCACGGACAACATGTCACCTTGGTCCTGAAGCAATGAAAGGTATCATGTACTACAGTTACCCGTGAACCATGGAAATATTCAATAATAGCCTTATGACCTCATAACAAGTTTTTGTTGTTGCGAAACCAAATGCACATTTACTCTAAATATGACAAACATGGTCCTCAACTTTGGTCAAATGATAAAAGTCATGCAAACAAAAGTCAGTTGACTGTAATCTCCCGGAAGGTTAATCTGCCGTTAACAGATACCTCGAGCGGTTCCATCCGGAAATTTACCAACAGCTGGAGAGCGAAAGTGAAAGTTGCAGTGAAAACCACTTGGCGCGCAGAATGTGTCAACATGCTCCCATGAATGAAGCCATTAGTTTGACTATCTTATCTTTTGTCTTCACTGGCAGTGGTGCGTTTCCTGGTTGCCCCCCCCCCCCCCCCCCCCAAACTTCTGTTAGACTGACTGTGAGACAGCTTCTGATAGCCTGTTAATGGTTATAACGAGTCTGCTATAGTCACAGTGTGACCTGTCTTTGACACGAAGCATGATCTTGAATGGCTGGTATCGCGCTGTGTGATCAGCTTGCTTTTGCAATTGAATTCTATGGAAATAGATTTTATTTTTAAGCTTGTTTGTACAGGGTTTCCCCTACTTGTTTTATATAGAGGTATTTGAACAGAATTGATTCAATCCAACACAAAGATCCCCAAAAAATAGAGTATAATGTATCTTGAACCAAAGTTAAAACTCTTTATTTTGTATGAATTATACAACAACGAGGAAGCTATGTGGTTCGCTTTATGTTCTACGATCTAACAGCCTGTCCTGTTCTCACTCCCCAGCGAGGTGGACGGCGAGCACGAGAAGAAGAAGATCTGGTACTACAGCACCAAGGCCCAGCTGGAGGAGCTCATGGACAGCCTGGATCGGCAGTACTGGGAGACGGACCTCCACGCCACCCTGGAGGAGATGAAGGAGGAGGTGCAGTCCCACATGGCCATCACGGAGGACCTCACCAACAGAGGCCGCGGAAACAACAGATCCTACCTCTCTGCTGCCAACGGTACGGATTCGATATGTGTGTGTGTGTGTGTGTGTGTGTGTGTTTGTGTCCTTTAGGGTTACAAACAGTCGTTTAGAAGCTTCAGATCAAATAGTTCCTCCCCTCAGGCAGCGGTGCTCTGCCATGACGACAGTTGACTCACTAACGTTCGGCGTTACCTTTTCTTCCCGCTCTCTCTCTTCAGACATCAAGCAACAGTTCTTCCTCCTCTCGCAAAGCTTTAGATTACCATGGCGGCAGTTTCCGTGCCTGTTTGACAGGTTGCCATATCTGGTTTCGAAACTGTTTTCCTGCGCCTGTCACCGAACTAACTGGCGCTGTGTTTTATTGGGGGGGGGGGGGGGGGGGCGTACCGCTGGCATCCTGTCAGAGGCTAGAGGTCTGAATCGGTTTTCTTTAGCCCTAAATGGAAGAAGAGATGTTTTTGTGAAGCCGTCGCAGTGCTTTTTCTCCCCCATCCTCAGTTGATTTATGGGTGTTGCTTCTTGTAGTTTCCTCTGTTAAAAGCCTGCTGCTGCTGCTGCCCACGCCTTGCATTTCTTCGTTTAGGATTGTTGTGACACAGCTCTTTCTGTTCCAGTCAAAGCTGTAGTTGATCAGCGCGTTTAGACAGACGGGAGATCTCTAGATTTTGACCGTCTGAGGAAAGAAGAATTCCCTCGCCTTGGAACTTTCTTTGTTGAGTCGACTGAGTTATTGATACGCTGGCGTCTAAGACCAAGTCCACGTTATTTCTACGTTATTGTATTTCTTGATTTGTGTATAACGTGTCAGATTAACAGCAGCATTGTATCGCTGGAGTATGTTACGCTCCAGTTGCTGGTTAGAATGCTTCTTTGACATTTTGTCTGTAGAGCTGAAACAATTAGTCCGTCGAAAGAAAATGTAGTAATTAATCAATCAAAAATATATTTTTGAATTGAAGCTATTTCTTTTTTTTTTTTCTTTTTTTTTAACAACAAACTAAATTTATAGAAGGATTAAATATGAATTGTTGTTAGTTGCAGCCCTGATTATTTTAATTGGAGCAATGGATCTTTATGTGCAAATGTAAGGAATAAAGAAAGTTATTGTGCTTAAGAATATGTTAATGTTTTTTTCCTGGTAAGTTATTCGTATGGACTGTATTCATTAAATACTTTAAACTTGTTTAAACCTGAAACTAGTTAATGTGTCCATGAGCAGGGGCTCAACACAGACCATTGATATGTAATTACTGCCATTGTTTTTAACAATGAATATGTTCCTCTTTTCTGTTAGATGTGATCATGGAGCGCATAAAGATCCGGCGGGAATCACAGGAAGCAAAGAGGCGGACAGAGGACCCGAAGCAGGAAGCAGGAGCGGGCTCTGTTAAAGCAGCGCAGGACGAGCTCCCCTCGCTGCTCGACAACGGAGAGCGCAAAGACGCCGAGGCCAAGGAAGACGCTGGTTCACAAGGTAAAAGACGACTTCGTACACGGTGTTCTGTAATTCTCTACGCGCCATTTTCTCCTAAAGTAACTCCTGAACAGAAGACCCAGCAGCACAGGGGGTCGCACTTGACTTCCTGCTGAACAGTATTGTGACCCTGCTGGTGCTGTCCGCCCTGTGTATGTATGTCACACCACAGCCGCCACGGTTCCCCCTGCTGCCGAGGACAGCCGCGTGTCTGACCCGAGCGCCGGCTCGGCCGCCCAGGACGCAGCCGGGCCTAAAGCGGAGTCCCTCGAACCCAACGGGGAACCGCAGCCCGCTCAGTCTGAGAGCCAGGAGAGCGGGGAGTCCCCTCCGGTGGCGAAGCAGGAACGGACAGGTACTCGGAGCCCAAGATGGACTCGTGTTCCCTCCGGTGTCCAGCTACCTGCAGCAAATCGCTCGCCATTCCACTCACCGTTCCACCTCATGCCGGGCTGCACATCCGTCTTCATCCGTCTGCTTGTCTGTGCTGGTTGCCACTAACCATACTCCTGCTCTGTTTTCGCCCCGCTCATTGGCCTTGTTGGGTGTACGGCGGTGGCTACATTTTCTCTAGTGTCTCTAATACATATGTCATTTTCTAGACGGGATGGAAAACTAAATCTGGTTTCAAGTCATTTTTCTGAATGGCAAAATTGTTGTCGTTGTTTCTTCAGTTTGGACTTGAGGAGGCGTTCCAACTTTTGTTTTTTTGGGGTGAATTGTAATGAAACTTGAGCTCCGAGACCTCGGAGGAGGCTGTAGGTTAATTCAGCGTACACGAGCCGGTGTGGCCGTTCCCTCGGGGGCTTCGGCATCGTATGTTGCTATGCTAAGGCACAAATACCGGATCACTGGTCTCACTTTGCTTCTGTTCAGACAGTTCGTTTATCGTTTTCGACTGAAAGCTGGAACATTTGTCTTGTTTCACATAACTAGCCTGATCCTTTTCAGATTCCCCTTCACAGAATCTCAAGCTGTTGCGGCCCGTTTTCTTTCATCGCCTGCTTCGGTCGTCTTCATTTTTTTGTTGTTGCTGCATTCATTTCTTGTCTCGTGTTATATATGTCGTCTCTCCCGTTCGCGCTTTTGGCACCGTGCTAGACGGCGTCCCTGGCAGCAGCTAGCACGCCGCGTCTGTCACAACCGCCTCCTTATTCTCTATCCAATTTATGGGCGTTTGGGTGGGTTCCTGCTGCTCAAACAAAAGGCCCCACCTGCTACCTCGTCAACAAAGAGCTGCATATATATGCGGGACTCTGTCTCTTTCTCTGTCTCTCTCTCTCTCCTAACAACTCAAATGCAGAGCTGCTGTCTTGATTTGGCTTTGCAGCAAGTGCGCAGCTTGTTGTGGATTTGTGGAGCCTTTCCTGTGCAAGATGGGTTTTGGGTTTATAGGCCGAGCTGGACTAATGAAGCACTTCCTGGTCCGCAAAAGATTATTTCCTGAAAAGTTTGTTGGTCATATGCAAAATACTTGAGACCTGGTGTTCCATTGAACACGGTCTGACTGAGCTATAGTGAGAACATTTCACACAGCCGCCGTCTTTGCTTAAAGCACATTCCTTGTAATTTACATCATTCGGTTTCACTCCGTGTGATTTTACTCCTGTACTCAGTCTTTCCGAACTTTTCTTCCTTGTAGATGAAGGTGTGAAAGCGGAGTCCAGCAGCGAGGACAAGCGCCCCGACGTTTCCCAAGATCGGCCGCGGTCATCTCAACCAGAGGCGAGCCACAGCCAGGCTTCAGACCTCAGGAAACCGGAGCAGCCCGACCTGGCCGATCGGTCCTCCCAGTCCTCTTTCACCAGCCTGGATGGGACAGGTAAACACGAGTCAGGCTCGCTGGTCCTCCAAACGTAGATTAACACCGACTTTTGAATCCGTGTCTCTTCAGCGGCCCTGTTTGAATCCATTTGTGTCATCTGCTCTCTGAATGACAGACGAGTACACCGACAGGGTCAAGAGTGATAATGGGAAACCGGCAGGACAGCAGTCGAATAACCAAACGGCCAGAGGCAGCAAAGAGGTGAGGCGAGGGTTCTCCAACTGCAGTCTGGAACAAAAATGTTGTTTGAGTCTGCATTTCTTTGAGGAAATCTGTTTGAATATGAAAGAAAAGTTGAGTAAAGACTAGCATCAAGTATTATTTAGGCACCTATAAGTTCTTTATGTTAGCATGAATACTGCAAATACAAAAAAAGGCTTTGTAGTGAAATGTTCTCCCGTGTATGTACTCAGAAAAATAATGTATCGGAACATGTATCAAATCTTTCCCTTCTCTAGTGTTAAAGCCACAGTTCACATCCTTGTGTTTTCATGTCTCGTAGTTTAGCCGAGTGTAACGTTCCCTCTCACGTTTCAGTCCTCTCCTGTGCGCGCCGACGGCGAATCGTCGCGTCTCAGCTTCTTAAAAAGGGAGCTGACGGTGAACCTGAACAACTTGTTCAAGCTGGGCCAGGAGGGTAAATACAGGGTCTACCACAACCAGTACAGCACCAACGTCCTGGCCCTGAACAAGCACCAGCACCGCGAGGACCACGACAAGAGACGCCACCTCTCCCACAAGTTCAGCCTGACCACCGCGTCGGAGTTCAAGTGGAACGGCTCCATCTACGGTTCGCGGAGCCTGACCGTCTCCACCCTGCGTCTCACCATCATCCAGCTGGAGACCAACGTCCCGGGACCATTCATGCATCCTAACTGGGCGTCGCACAGGTACAACTCCCGTCGAGTTAATCTGAAGCTCGATTATGATGAAGCTTTATGGAAAGAAAGAAAAAAAAAGCAGTTGTGCTGTGTTATCTATGGTTTTATACAGTTTGTCTCCCCTTTTTCTAGGACCAACTGGAACAAAGCAGTGCAGATGTGCAGCAAGGCCAGGGAGTTTGCTCTGGCCTTGGCCATACTGGAGTGTGCCATCAAACCAGTGGTCATGCTGCCAATATGGAAAGATTCTCTTGGACACACGAGGTAAACAACTGTTGGCTACGCACACTAATAGCACATTAACATGTAATGTGCCTTCTCAAATATACATTTTACTATGATATGTAAATAAATGATGTGATCAGTGTCCGTCTCTCTTAAAACTAGTCGGGTTCATATTCAAATCGCCAATTTAAACTTTTCAGTGAAGCACTGTTTGAGGCTCAAATATCACATACAGGTGTATATGTATTCATACTACAGTACAATGTATATATTCAATGAGTCCTTGAATTTCATTGAGTAATGTCTGTATGAACCCTGGGACTCCAGCTGTGTCACCACTCCAGCCAAACGAGCAGCGCGCTCAATAATAACTTCACCTTACGTCTCGGTTACACACTGTACTTTCTTGCTTCAGGCTACTTCGTATGACCTCCATGGAGCGGGAGGATAAGGAGAAGGTGAAAAAGCGTGAAAAAAAGCTGGAGGATGAGGAGACACTGCAACAGGCCACCTGGGTGAAGTACACCATCCCCATTAAGCACCAGGTAAACCAACGGGCCATGAATCATGAATACTGATCCAGAGCAGTGCTTCCCAAACTTTTCTATCAGACGTAATGCCACAGGCCTTTCAGATTAACTATCCATTACTTTTATGAATTACTATTTGCTAACTGTTTCAGATGTTTAACTCTTACTATTAGCTAACTGTTTCAGCTGTTTAACTCTTACTATTAGCTAACTGTTTCAGCTGTTTAACTCTTACTATTAGCTAACTGTTTCAGCTGTTTAACTCTTACTATTAGCTAACTGTTTCAGCTGTTTAACTCTTACTATTAGCTAACTGTTTCAGCTGTTTAACTCTTACTATGAGCTAACTGTTTCAGATGTTTAACTCTTACTATGAGCTAACTGTTTCAGATGTTTAACTCTTACTCTTAGCTAACTGTTTCAGATGTTTAACTCTTACTATGAGCTAACTGTTTCAGATGTTACTCTTAGCTAACTGTTTCAGATGTTTCTCTATTACTATTAGCTAACTGTTTCAGCTGTTTAACTCTTACTATTAGCTAACTGTTTCAGCTGTTTAACTCTTACTATGAGCTAACTGTTTCAGATGTTACTCTTAGCTAACTGTTTCAGATGTTTCTCTATTACTATTAGCTAACTGTTTCAGCTGTTTAACTCTTACTATGAGCTAACTGTTTCAGATGTTACTCTTAGCTAACTGTTTCAGATGTTTCTCTATTACTATTAGCTAACTGTTTCAGCTGTTTAACTCTTACTATGAGCTAACTGTTTCAGATGTTACTCTTAGCTAACTGTTTCAGATGTTTCTCTATTACTATTAGCTAACTGTTTCAGCTGTTTAACTCTTACTATTAGCTAACTGTTTCAGCTGTTTAACTCTTACTATTAGCTAACCGTTTCAGCTGTTTAACTCTTACTATTAGCTAACTGTTTCATTTGTTTAACTCTTACTATTTGCTAACTGTTTCAGCTGTTTAACTCTTACTATTAGCTAACTGTTTCAGCTGTTTAACTCTTACTATTAGCTAACTGTTTCAGCTGTTTAACTCTTACTATTAGCTAACCGTTTCAGCTGTTTAACTCTTACTATTAGCTAACTGTTTCATTTGTTTAACTCTTACTATTTGCTAACTGTTTCAGCTGTTTAACTCTTACTATTAGCTAACTGTTTCAGCTGTTTAACTCTTACTATTTGCTAACTGTTTCAGCTGTTTAACTCTTACTATTAGCTAACTGTTTCAGCTGTTTAACTCTTACTATTAGCTAACTGTTACAGCTGTTTAACTCTTACTATTAGCTAACTGTTTCAGATGTTTAGGCATTCATTTTAGCTAAATATTTTGACCTGTTTTCACACACATTTAGTAAAGATCATTTGTAATCTCTCTACGTTACCCCTGACCACTGCAGAAGTACCTCCTGGTGTTCAAGCAGTCCTGGTGTCTTAACATCGTTAATTGTTTTATCATGTCTTTTAAGGCTGCTTTATATTCAATATCTTTTCTTAGCTTGATGTGTAGACATGTTGTGGTTCTTCATCTGAAAGCATCGTCATAGTGGGCCTCACTTCTGTGTTTTTTCCATCAAGGTGTGGAAGCAGAAAGGGGAGGAGTACCGAGTGACCGGGTATGGTGGCTGGAGTTGGGTCAGTAAGACTCACGTGCCGCGGTTTGTCCCAAAGCTGCCAGGGAACACCAACGTTAACTACCGCAAAGAGCTGGAGGGTAAGGGCTAAACTGGCAATATCTCCTCAATGAATTCTCCTGCTGCTGACACTATTGGCTCACACTACGATTTTGTTTTTTTCCCGCCGTCTTCGTAGCTAAAATGAGGAAGGAAAATGCAGCGGCTTGTACTAATAAGCAGAAAAAGTCGATGCAAAATAAGAAGCAGGATACTCAGAACACACCGCAGGGGGACAATGAGCAAGCTTCCGTCACTGCTTCTTCTCAGAGCACTTCATCAGAGAAGGACTGCAAACCCCCGACCCCAAAGGAGGAAGAAAACCCCACGGAGGAGGAGCAGGGAAAGAAAGAAGAAGAGAAGAGTGAAGAGGAAAAAATGGAGGTGGACCCCTGCTCAGAAACTGCTGCTTCAAGTGTCGAGAAAGGTAAATGTTTGAGATTCATTTCTTTTGATGCTATTTGTGGAGGAATGTGTGTTTCCATCATCCACTGACCTCTGTGTGGCTCTTTGTTATAGATAACGCTGAAAACAGAGACTCCTCCTCGCCCTCTGTGTCGCCTGTAAGGGAAGAACCAATCCAGAAAGTTGAACAACCCAAGAGTGAGGCGACCGCGGCGTCAAAGATCTACTATGACGTTGTGAATGTCAGCGAGGGCTTCCAGCTGCGGACGGCTTACAAGAAGAAAGTGAAGCCGTCCAAACTGGATGGGCTGTTGGAGCGGCGGGTGAAACAGTTCACCTTGGAGGAGAAGCAGAGGCTCGAGCGATTAAGACAGGCTGCGCTGCTGTCCAAAAATGCTGCCACAAAGCCTACATCCGGAGTTAAGACCGAAGGACCCACATTAGGGAAACAGCAGCCTGCTGTGACCCCGTGTGTGAAAAGAGAGGAGGAGGAGGAGGAAGAGGGCCCTCAGGTGAAAGACCACGTGGTTAAAAAGCTTAACTTTGAGCAGGAGCAGACGAAGATAAAGGCCGACACGGATGTCAAATCCGAAACCACGGAACCCAACCACAGCAAGCAGACGGAGGTAAATGCTGCGCAGGGGAACTGCGGGGAGACCGTAGCTCACAAAGAAGTGAACGGAGGACCTCTATCGAGCACCGAGCCCAACGGGAAAAACAATTGTATATCGGATGCAATAGAAAGTAAAGATAGAACACAGAGGCCAGAGGTGGCTCGAGTGGGAGAGAATGCTAAGAAACGTGGGTTCGAGGAAATGGAGCACAGCTGTGGACAGAGCACGGAGGTAGACCAAAGCCAGACCGGGCCTGTGCAGGTGAACGGGAAAACTGGGCTCACCGCCCCTCCAGACTCCATCACCAACTCGGACCCAGCCAGTCAAGACCAAGGTGATCTCAAAGAGACTGTCAAGTCTCTGATGAATGGTAACCTCTCTCAAAATGATGTCTCCGACATATGTCACCCACCTCCCCTGAAAGTCCCAAAACTAGAGAACCACGTGGCAGAGAAAGGAGACGCTCTCAACAAGGCTGTGGATGTGGCCATGGACGGTGAGGGGACACTACCTGCTAAGTCTCCATCCTCAAGCCCCTCTTGCCTGAATAGTAATAACGGCGCCGCCACCACCGCAGAGTCCCAACATGTGGCGACAACTGACCTGTCCAGCAAGATCAGTAAGTCTGATGCGACACCTCAAGTGGCGAGCAGCGCGGTCTCCTCTGTCGCCACCCCCCAGCTCAGCTCCAGGGCATTTGGCCCTCAGAGGACTAAACCGCCAATAGCCGACACCAAGGCAACCAGCTCCATGACGATCAGTAAGGAGTATTCCACCAAAGACCGGATCAGCCTTCTCAGGTTCTCCAAGTCCAAGAAGGCCCGCTCGGGGACGGCCCTGCCGTCCTACCGCAAGTTCGTCACCAAGAGCAGCAAGAAGAGCATCTTCATCCTGCCAAACGACGACCTGAAGAGAATGGCGAGGAGGGCGGGCATCAGAGAGGTGCCCATCTTCAACTACAACGCCAAGCCCGCCCTGGACATATGGCCCTACCCCTCACCTCGGCCCACTTTTGGGATCACGTGGAGGTTGGTAACGCATTTAGATCTGTTAACACTGATTGGGATACTTAGCTAGCAATTAGTGCACATTAACAATAGTCATGTGTAAATCTTTTAGTTATTTCGAACAATGTTATGATTTGATATTCCAACTTTAGCAAGGACACTAATAAAGGACATCAGTTGCCATCGCTGATGGGTTTAAAAATACAGTAAATACAATTGTGTATGTAAATATACTTCCGGTTGTTGGAATTATTAGCTCATGTTTTCTTATGACTGTGTCCCGTTCAGGTACCGTCTCCAGACTGTGAGGTCGCTGGCTGGGGTCAGCCTGATGCTGAGGCTGCTGTGGGCCTGCCTGAGGTGGGACGACATGGCTGTTAAGCCCTCTGCTGCTGTGGGGACGACACGGAAAGGTGAGACAATGCTGTACACTGACGTCTTCACCTGTAGTGAACTTACATTAGTCTCCACTTCAAACATATAACTACTTCTTCTTCTTCTTCTTCTTCTTCTTATTATTATTATTATTATTATTATTATTATTATTATTATTATTATTATTATTACTTTCTTCCTCTCTTCTGTTTCTGCCAACAAAACACCGGCGTGTCCACCTTCTAATGCTTGAATGAATGCTCGTAGTAAACATTTTTTATTTCTGCCACAGAAACCACGGACACGAACATCACCACAACAGAGATCATAAAGCGGAGAGACGTGGGGCCTTACGGCATCCGCTCAGAGTACTGCATCAGGAAGATCATCTGTCCGCTCGGAAACAGAGACGCTCCCAAAGGTAAAAAAAGAAGCTAAACAATGGAATAAATTGAGTTTGCTAATTTGAAGAATGACACAGATTGATTGCTGAAAGAGTTCCGGCAACCTTTTTACGAGTATAATTCCTATAATAACGTTTGTTTCTCTCTTCCCGTGAGTAGAAACGCCGACTCCACAGAGGAAAGGCCTGCGCTCAAGCGCCTTGAGGCCAAAGAAGCACGAGCCAGCGAAGCTGACTGGGCCTATAGCTGTGGAGACATGGGTGGCTGAAGAGGACCTGGAGCTGTGGGAGATCAGGGCTTTTGCTGAAAGGTGAGAAACGCACAGCAAAGCTTCCGCTGGGGAACACTGAAGTGTTCTGATCGGGGGAACTGATTCAGCTGATTGTCACCATTTTTCCTTCCTACAGAGTTGAGAGGGAGAAGTCGCAGGGTATTGATTCCTCTAAGACCGGTAGCAGTCTGAGGACGGCAGAGGAAGTCAAGGCCCATCTGGAGAATCAGCTGAAACAGGCCAGACTTGCTGCCCAACAGGTGCGGACAGTGTGCACTGCACACACAGCTGTTGATGAGCCCTTGTTCGGGTAGCACTGTTCTTGGAGGTTAACATATTCTCTAAATGTCTTAAATGTTCTAACAGAAACGTCTGGAACCGCTGAGGCCGGGTACACCCGCCGGCACTCCCACCACCTCGGCCGGCACTCCCAGTACTCCCAGCACCCCAGCGTTCGCGGGCCAGAGGACCGGTCAGGTCACACCCGGAGCTAAGATGGTCCTGGCCTCCAAACTGGGCTCTCCGGTTTCCTTTCAGCAAGACAAGAACTTCCATCAGTCTTTTGCGTCCTGGGTCAAGCAGGGTCAGACCAACAACACCTCAGGTAAGCCGGAACCCAATGCGAGTGTAATGATCCCATCAGAAACCCTACGTAGATCGGTTGTGCGCGTTCTCATCCATCATCTGTTAGAATCAGACAGGCAGGCAACCTTTTCACAAGACACGTTTTTGGGGTTTTCCCTTTATTTATTTTTATTTTGAAGGCTGTTTGACAGCCATCGCAGTCTGTAAGAAGTCAACCATCGGCATGACTTTCCACAACTGTTCGTTTTTTGTGTGTCAATTTTCCACATTAATAAATGTGATTGGCTTGCCAAAATGACGTTGTGGCTCGTGGTGTCCACTTTCAGCCGTTAAAACTGAATTTTCAATTGAAATGTTTTAAATTGGATGGAGACACAGGAGAGAGCCTGTGTCTCCATCCAAAATTAAAAAACAATAATCCCCAAAATTCGTAAATGTCCGCCCCCTTGGTTGACTCAGACCTCCCAGTGGACACCACAGCCGTTCGCTGGCTATCGCGGTGGCCCTTGCGTGACTGCAGGTGGCATGGTGTGTCTTGCAGCCCCCGTTGGCTCGGTGACCACCGTGGCCAGCGGCTTCGCCACCTCCGAGCACACCTTCCAGATCGCCGGCAGCCCATTGGCTGTGGCTGGCCAGGTCCTCGCCGCCAAACTCCCGCTCCCCGCTAACAGCCAGATTGTCACGCTCAACGTGCCCACCGCACAAGGAGGTAGGGCGCACGAGTGTCGTCCATTGCCGCTGGTTTTGTGCTTACACTTGCAAAAAATGGATGGAAGAGTGTCGTGTGGCAGGCAGAATCTATCGGCGCTGAGCATGGATTTCATTTTTACTTTTTTACATTATATGGAAGAGCTTCTCCGACCGAGAATTTTGTCGCAGTTTTTTTTGTATATAATCTACAGTTCTCCCATGAACTGAATCTTTTTTTAAACATTTTACATTATCTTTAGTGTTCTCCCCCACACACAGCGCATGCCTCACCGCTTCTGTACATCCTCGACCCGCATCTCTGCATGTACCCGGTGCCTATTGGCTTCTTTCCCTTACATAATCGTTCTCATCAACAGGCGTAGTCCAGCAGAAGGTCCTGGGCATTTTCCCCTCGGGGCCCCCTGCGAACCTGAGGACGTACAGCACGCTCCACCCTACGACTGGCAACATCAACCTCAGAGCCAGCACCTCCTCGACTACCACCCAGCAGCAGGTCTTTTGCCTTTCCTATCGTCCTTTTCACATTCATCTTGGGGAAATGTTAACCGCAGTGATTGATGATTTTTACCTTTTGGCTTTGTGTTCCAGGTCGTCACAGCAGGAGGCCAAATGCAGCCTGTGGCGACGGTGGGCCAGTCCCTGAGCCCGTCTACCTCTGTGGGCGCAGCAATGGCCAGAGGTCCAGCCTTGGCTCAGCAAGGTGTTCTGTCTAACTGATCTGATTTATATTTCGCAAATGAATGTCTTCAGCCTTTTGTGGCTCTAACATAGCATTCTTACCCCCCCCCCCCCCCTCCAGGCCAACCTCAGCCGCCTGTGACACAGACGGGGCCTGCTTCTACACCTGTTCAGAGGGCAGCGTGTCCTGCACCAACACCTCATGCAGCCACCACAGCACCTGGACAGTCACCTGTAGCTTCGTCCCAGGCCAACAGACCGCAGCAGGGTCAAGTTAAACTCACTATGGCACAGCTCTTGCAGCTGACACAGGGCGCTCAGGTGAGGGCAACATTTCTTTTGTTCTCCTGTTGTGAAAGTCTTGTTTTAAAGTCCTCGTGACTTTTGTTTTGAATGATACAAAGAGAGAATTATATCACTAAAGGCGAGACTCCTTTTGTCTGCAACTCTGCAGGGTGGAAACCCAGGTCTGACGGTGGTGATCCAGGGTCAGGGCCAGACCCAGGGCCAGCTGCAAATCATCCCCCAGGGTGTAACGGTCATTCCCGTTCCTGGTCAGCAGCTAATGCAGGCAGCCATGCCCAACGGCCTGGTCCAGCGCTTCCTCTTCACTCCCATCCCTCCATCCTCATCAGCCGCAACTTCAGCACCCACTCAGACCCCTCAAGCCCAAATGTCAACGCCGACTCAAGCCAGAGCCCCTGCGCAAGTCCAGACGACTCCCTCGGCCCTCGGCCAAACCCAAATGCCCGCCCTCGTACCCGCCCCAACGCAAATGCCAAGCTTGGCGCCCACAGTCCCTGTGCAAACCCGAGTTGCAGCCGCTACCACCCCGTTATCAGTCCCTGCACAGTCTCAAATATCCACTCCTGTGCCGGCCCTGCCTCACGTTGCCGCCCAGGCCTCCACACCAGCCTCTGTCCCCGCACAACCCCAAGTGGCAAGATCTGTGCCTTCCCCGGCACAAAATGCAGGCCCGGCCATGTCTCAGACGGTCTTCACCTCAGCTTCAACCCCTGCGCAAACCCAGGTCTCCGCCCTCGCCCCAGGTTCATTCCCTACACAAACCCAAACTGCAGCGGCGCTCCCTGTCCCGGGACACGTCCCGCCTCAAGCCCAGATCCAGACCCATGCCTTCAGCCACGCCCCTGCTTTTGCCCCGGTCTCAGTCAAGGCGGCCCCCCAAGTTGCCGCCACATCAGCCGCTTTTAACTCGGCCCAAGCGTTTGCTTCTCCCTCTCTTCCCTCGCCTGTCCAAGTTCCAACCCCGGCTCTTGCTCCGGTCTCTGCTCCCGTCCTAGCTGTTGTGTCCACCCATATCGCTGTCCCGTCCCCAGCCAGAGCTCTCACCCATATCCAGGCCACGGCTCCGGTTCCCCTTCACGCTGCTGTGGCCAACGCTGTCGTCACGCCAGTCACCGCCACCTTTACAACACCCTCAGTGCCAGGTAAGGAACCCAACACAGTTCAGCACCCTGTTTCAGTCGTTGTCTATACACAATGGCTGTCTTGTTTAATGCATTGCTTGTTCTTGCTTCTCTGTCCTGTTGTAGCTCTGACCGAGCAGAGGGCAGCTCAGCCCCAGGTTTGGACTCCGGCCTCGTCTCTAGCTCAGACTCCTGTTCAGCCAGCTCAGCAGGCTGCTGCTCCAGCGCAGACGCTCGGCCTGGCCACTGTGCCCGCCTCTGCATCGGTCTCCATGCATCCATCACCTGTCGCCCTTCTGCCTCAAGCAGCTCTTCCTCCTCAAGCTCAAGGACACGTCCAGCACCCTACCGTAGTGTCCATGCAGCAGGTGTCTCAAATCCCGGTCTCAGCAGTGCAGGTTCATATGGGACTACCGGTCTCTTCTGTTGTTACTACGGTCAGACCCACGCAGCCTCAGCTCCAGCCCCAAACCCTTGCTCAACTTCAACCCCAGCGTCAAACCCAGATCCGTGCACAGATTCAGGTCCAGCCCTTTGGCCAAGTCCAACAAATGCCTCACGTTCAGACTCAAGCCCATCTCCAGGCACAAGCCCAAAGCCACCCCCAGGTCCGAGTTCAGTTTCAGCCACAAACTCAGCAACCACCTCATGCCCAAGTACAGCCCATTGCTCAAAATCAACCTCAGGTGCAGTTTCAGTCCCAAAACCAGACCTTGATCCAGCCGCAGGTCCAGGCCCAGCTCCAAACAAGGGTCCAGCCTCAGTACCACCCCCAGGTACAGGCTTCATTTCAAACACAGGCTCAAACACAACCCCAGACTCACCAACAGCCCCAGGTCCAATCTCAACCCCAGGTTCAGTCTCAGGCCCAAACTCAGTTACAGCTACAGCCCCAGATCCAAACCCAACTGCATCCCCAGGTTCAGGTCCAGTTCCAGCAACAGAGCCACGTTCACCCACAACCACAGACCCTGCAGCAACCCCAGGTACAAACTCAAGTCCAAACCCAGCCCCAGTTTCAAGTCCAGTCACCGCAGCAGACCCAGGTCCAGCAACAGCTTCAGGTCCAAGCCCAACCCCAAGTCCAAGCTAAGCTCCAAGTCCAGTTCCAGCCTCAGAACCAAACTCAAGTTCAAGCGCAGCCTCAGCTTCAGGTCCAGTCTCCTATCAGGCATCAGCTCATCACCGTTCCAGGCCTCCAACAGCCTGTCCAGCTTCTCTCGGCTCTGCCGCCCCATGTTGCCGCTCAGATCCAAGCCCAGATCCAGGCACAGGCACAGCAGCAGGGTGGCGCAGTTCCCCAGCAGATCAAACTGCAGCTGCCAATCCAGATCCAGCAGACAGGGGGGCAAATCCAGGCCCACCAAATCCAGAACATGGTGACAATACAGGCACCAGCGAGCGTCCAGGAGCAGCTCCAAAGAATACAGCAGCAGCAGCAACAACAGCAGCAGCAACAGCAGCAGCTGCAACAACAACAACAACAGCAGCAGCTGCAACAACAACAACAGCAACAACAACAGCAGCAGCAGCAGCAACAACAGCAGCAGCAGCAACAACAACAACAACAACAGCAGCAGCAGCAGCAACAACAGCAACAACAGCAGCAGCAGCAGCAACAAAAACCAAAGAAGAAGAAACACCAGGAGGTTAAAAGGGAACAGAAAGAGCAGAGTCTGCAGGCCGTTAGCCCCGGGGATGGCATCCAAAAGGTGTGACAAAAAACAGAAAACTTCAGTGATTCATTTCTTACAGCGTTTACAAACTTTTAATATTAACATAAAGTGTTTTTGTTGTCAGGTGGTCGTGAAGCAGAACGCTACAGCGGAACAGCTGAAACAGAAGAAGAGCCTGGCTGCAGCTGAGAGAGAGGAGAACCAGAGGTTTGGGGCTTGATAATCACAGAAATGTGGGGAATTATGACAAATGTTGGATGACCGTTGTATTTTCATGGTATTCACTCCCCTCTTGTTGCCTCCGGCGCCCCCTGCTGTCCTCTGTTTTCAGAATGATCGTGTGCAACCAGGTGATGAAGTTCATCCTCGACAAGATCGAGAAGGACGAGAAGCAGGCGGCGAAGAAGAGGAAGAAGGACGAGGTGGTGGAGCAGAAACGCTCCAGGCAGAACGCCACCAAGCTGACCGCGCTGCTGTACAAGCACAAGGAGCAGCTGAAGGCGGAGATCCTGAAGAAGAGGGCCCTGTTGGACAAGGAGCTGCAGCTGCAAGTGCAGGTGAGCGCTCGGTCCGCCTCGGTCGAGATGGTAAGAGATGCTCCAGAGATGGCGAACATTACGTCACACGTGTTGTCTCCTTCTCAGGAGGAGCTGAGGCGGGACATAGCCAGGCTACAAAAAGAAAAGGACAAAGCCAGAACCGCCATCACTCAGGCCGCCGCAGCCACGGTCAAGGCGGCCTCTTCTCACTCCTCCCATCCCTCTCACACCACACATTCCTCTCACAGCGCCCACGCGGCGACCTCGCCGTCCTCGTCGTCCTCGTCCCACAAACGCAAGAGGGAAGAGGAGCGGGACAAAGACAGGAGCAAAGACGGGGACCGGCACCACGACAAGGACAAGCATCACGACAAGGACAAGAAGCGGGACCGGGACAAGGACCGGGACCGATGTCGGGACCGGGACAAAGACCGAGACGGGGATCGAGTGAAGGAGAAGGAGCGGGAGCGGGACAGACATCGGGACAGAGACAAGGACAAAGACAGGGACAGAGACAAGGACGCAGACAAGGACGGAGATAAGGACGGAGACTCCAGCTCGTCCAAACACAAGAAGAAGAAGAAGCTGTCTTCTACCTCAAAGGATCACAAGAAGGACACCAAGTTGTACTGCGTCTGCAAAACGGCCTACGACGAGTCAAAGTAAGCTCTCTGGAGAAGAGAAAAAAGAAGCTAAAGCGATTACATTACGACACAAACTAACGACCTGTTCCCCCCCCCCCTCAGGTTCTACATCGGGTGCGACCTGTGCTCCAACTGGTTCCACGGCGTGTGTGTCGGCATCACGGAGAAAGAGGCCAAGAAGCTGGAGGACTTTGTGTGCAACGACTGCAAACGCGGTCAGGAGGGAGGAAGCAACGAGGAGTTGTACTGCATCTGCCGGACGCCGTACGACGAATCGCAGTAAGGCTCCTCCTCGCGAACCTCGCGCGGCTGACGCCGGCTTTCAGCGGCGTTTCATCAGCTAACGTGTCCGATTCTCACCCGCAGATTCTACATAGGCTGCGACCGCTGCCAGAACTGGTACCACGGCCGCTGCGTGGGCATCCTGCAGAGTGAGGCCAATCAAATCGACCTGTACGTCTGCCCGCAGTGTCAGTCAACGGAGGACGCCATGACGGTCCTCACGCCGCTCACCGACAAAGACTACGAGGGGTTGAAAAGAATACTACGCTCGTTACAGGTATGGAACCTGTGTGTGTCAGGATGTCTTTAACTATACTAAATCGAATAACTTTTTCACATCGCCCTGTGTTGTGTATGCCCAATATCATAAAGTAGTAGTGGAGCATATCTGGGACACCCAAACCTCCTTTTGGGTGTCCCAGATATGCAAATAGTTTCTAGTTTGTCTTGATTTTGGTACTCTATATTGAGAATGTGTTATTTCAACAGACTCACAAGATGGCGTGGCCTTTCCTTGAGCCGGTGGATCCCCACGACGCACCCGATTATTACCGCGTCATCAAGGAGCCGATGGGTAAGAACAAATCGCCGCACGTTGTTTGGAGGAAGTGTCTCGGTGCGTTCTTATTCAAAGAAAAATCACACATTTCTCTTTCCCTTTGCAGACTTTTCCACAATGGAAACCCGCTTGCAAAAGCGACACTACCACAAGCTCACCGAGTTTGTGGCCGACGTGACCAAAATCTTCGACAACTGTCGCTATTACAACCCCAACGACACGCCGTTCTTTCAGTGCGCCGAGGTGCTCGAAGCCTTCTTTGTACAGAAGCTCAAAGGTTTCAAAGCGAGCAGGTAAGGTCGGGTGCTCCTGCTGCTGCAGACTCTCCGGGTTCCACCAGTTTCTCTCTCTCCTCCTCCTCCACGCTTAACGTCTGCGTGTAGTGACGCTGTCATCTCGGTCTTTTCTTGATTTATGCATTTATGCCCTTCACTCATTTTTGTTCATACCACTGGCATGAGTAGCGAGTGCTCTCCTTTTGTAGACTAGAGTTGGCTTCACACTGTCGCCGTTGCTTGGCCGTACTAAAACCAACGGAGCTGCCAAAGCTTTAGGACATCCCGTCCGATGTCTTAACAGAACTCGACGCCGTGTTACATCTGTACCGTGTGTCATCTCGCATTTGTGTCTGTTCACTTGTTTGCTGCATGCCTTTTTGATTTATGCCATCCCATTTTTTTCTTCTTTCTTGCAGATTGTCAGATTCTTAAGTGGGCCAGTCTAGCTGGAGTCTGGACTGGATGCTGTGGGGGTCTCTAGTAATAATGACATGGGAACTTTCCATTTCCAGAACAGCAAACAAAAAAAAAATAAAAAAGAATCTGTTGACAAAGAAAAAGAAATTACACAAAAACACCAATTGTGCTTTCATGTAAATTCCACCAATTTAACATTTTTTTTGTGGTTACTACAATATTCAGTTTAGTCACAATGGCAGCCATGTTGACATGCGTTTACCATGTAATCAAGGGACAAGCTTTCTTCTCATGTCCTTAAATCTGGCCTTTGTTGAACAGTCCTTTGTGTTTTCAGTGGGATTTTAAATGCATTTTAGTTCCTAACTTGTATTTATTTTCTGTTACACATCTGAGTTGGATTGGATAATTGTGTTGACCTTGCCAGGTATAAGAAACGTATATAAAGCTGCATATTTTATTATCTAGAGATATTTATGAGAAGTTCTGTATGTTACATCCCTTTTGAGTTTGACCGAGCTGGCTGTTTAAGGTGGTTGTCTTGAATGTACATACTTTTTATCATGTACAGCGGTTGTAAGATATGTCTAACTCTTGTGTTTGAATGTTTTTAAAAAAAGAATTATGAAGCAAATCATTTTAGATAGTATTATTTTACGAGACTAAAAATGTACGACAAAAGAGCGAGGAGTCCTCGCGTCACACAGTAACCTCAGTTTGTAGTTGTGGAAGATTTCCTTCACTAATAAAAAAGCATTCCCAGTGAATTTACACCAACATGGCTTCAGGATCCTCCGCCGACCTCTTTGCATCCTCTGTGTCTTGTTTTTTGTCGAGATGTCGCGACCGTAAACGAAAGAAAACTGCGAAGGGCTCTCAACTTTCCTCCCCTCCCCACCCCCCACCCCCCCCCCCCCCCCTCTCTCCGCATTCTGTAGGTCTCATAACAACAAGCTACAGTGTTCGTCAGCCTCTTAGAAAAGCGCCGCACATTGCTCAAACAAAATGCACTTGCCAAGAATATGGCTTTTTCTGAACTGTAACTGTGTGACAGACTCGGCCTCGTCCCGTGTGTGGGATCGGCTCCCCTGACTGTCGGTGCAGCCAGCGCTGCTGCTCTCGCAGAGCTGTTCAGGCAGAGCTGTCCATTGCAGCTCTAAGGGACCTTGTTTTTGTCTTTTTTTTGGACCTGTCTTCATCAGTGGGACTGTACTGAGGAGCGCGCGAGCGACTGAGGCGTTTCAGAAGAAAAGTTTACCTCGGAGAAAAAGACTCTTAAGGAGCTCTCATATTTCATATTTCCATGTCTATTTTTTTGATCTCAGTCTTTTTTCTTTTCTTTTCTTGTTAAAAAAAACAAACCCGCAGGCCATCCTTGTGGTCATCATGTCCAATGAGAAATAGGAAATGAAGTACTGATATACAGCGATGAGTTTAATGGAGCATAATGTAAAGAGAGTTTCTTGTCTAAATTTTGGATATCGCAGTGGAACTTTTTTTTTCCTCCTGTTTCCACTCATTGTTTCGTCTGAAGTGGCATGAAAGAGAGATGTACTGAATATCTGGACACCAGTAGTCTGCTTGGTTAAACTTCTATAACCTCCTGAAACTACAGTAATAAGCTATTGTAAATGGACTGCTCTGCGGTAGTGACTGACTGAGAAGGATGAAGCAACATGTTTGAAGGCTCCTGCCCTGTTTGTAAAAAAAAAAAAAAAATTTCAACTTGATTTCTTTTTCTTTTTTTGTATTACATCTGAAGAAATATTGATGTATATGGAACTTAATAAATGAAAAGACTGATTTCCTCCTTGTGTGTTTGTGGCAGGCGGTGACGCATGGAAGTGTTGACATCTATATGACAGTTTTTAAATGTTAGCACAAGACAAGTTTGTGTATAGGCCTACAGATAGATATATAGATATAGATATATATATTTATATTTATATATATATTTATATATATATATTTATAAATTTATATATATATATTTATATATATACTAGATAACACCTGGACCTGCGAGTGTCAACTGCTTATGTAGTTGTACAGTAATTAAATGCATATAATATTGCATATTAGACTTAAGACTTCTGTCTTAAGTCTGTCATATTAAGAAATGCATATAATAAATGCATATATTGCATATTAATTGAAAACCGTTTTTTTTTTTTAAATGGTCCAATGAATGGAGGCCATATAGTTGGCAGGGACAGAATGAAACGGATTAAATTCATTAAAATTAAAAATAAGGAACTGACAAAGCATTAGATGAGTTTATGTTTTTCTTAAGTCTGTCATATTAAGAAATGCATATAATATTGCATATTAATTGAAAACCGTCTGAAATGTGGGACATTGTTCTTGATTTATGACTTTTTCCTTTCCTATAACAACCGTCCTGTTTAGTTGGGCTGATACAAATTAAACCATGTCTTGAGAAATATACATTTATTTGCAAATATTCGATTTGAGATGTGACAAAATGGTCATGGAGAAGACACGTGTTCTTAACATTTACTTAGGAATGTGTTACATGGAGGATTTGAAACAGGATGCGTTTTTTATGACTTCATCACACCAGGACCGGAATGCACCGATCCAGGAACAGCTCATCCCTCCCACGCGTACATACAGTCTATGACTGAAAAAACGGCAAAGTACCGACCCAGAGTCAGATTTAACCTAGTATTGTTCAAACGCAAAGGAGATATCGCGATAGTTCCGTAGACTGACGACATTTCCTGTGTGCTGTGTGATTTTTTGAAACGGTCCAATGAACGGAGGCGGCTGGATGCGTTCGCTCGAACGGACCAATCAGATGGCTTTATTACAGGAATTTAAAGGTCTGTTCGGCACTTTCCGCGTACCACAACCCTTTGCGCGAGGATCAGGTAAGCGCGTGTCAACTGCTTATGTAGTTGTATTTAAAGAAAGATAGTTTTATATTTGAGAAATTACTGTTTTTTATGATTTTCCGTACGACGCTTACTGTATATTCATCTTCAGCGAGCTGTCAGTTGGCCTAATTTAATGTCAAACCGACGGTCTGCTCAGTTTGACGTGTTTGTCATTGGTCGCGCTACTTGCTCACGAGGCGGCTCGAAGTACTTTGTACCAGCTAACCCTTTTTTTTAAATACTCTGTCCGCAGGAATAACTCTACAAAACACAAGTTTTCACTGCTGCTACGCCTCCTCGTCAGTTGAAGAAACATGTCTGAGAACGTGGAACGTCTGAACAAGTTCAAGAACAAAGGCAAAGATGCTAATGTGAGTACAAAACGTTACGTTTAGCACCAGACCAGCGTCGATATCCGCGAGTTGCAGTTTAAAAACGTAACAATGTGACTTTACTTTAAACGAACGCAGGAACTTCGACGCAGGAGAGTGGAGGTTAACGTGGAGCTCCGCAAGGCGAAGAAAGATGACCAGATGTTCAAAAAAAGAAACGTGTCTGCGTTCCCTGACGAGGCCACTTCTCCCCTTCAGGAAAGGACTCAGAACTGCCTGGTAGGCTGGTTTTAAATGTTTATTCTATTGTTCAGTCTTGTTTTTCATTTTCTATAAAGGTGGAGAACACTTTGTACCAGACACTTAATCGTATTAAATACGGTAGCTACAAATGTAATGCGGTGTGAGGGGGTTAATTCGTGTTACATATATTTTGCCTTAACATGGATAATGTACAAAATTAAAGTTGGACAAAATGGGAGGAGCCAGTGTAAAAACCTCACCCTTGTATTGCTTCAGTTAAACCAACTCCTTTCAGACACTCAGTCTTAATAATAAAAAGCAAAACATTCATAAAGCTAGCAGGAATATTGCATCTGTTTGCATGTAATGTACAGCCATTCATGTTGTCCACCTCCTCTGTGTATACTTTGCTTTATGTAAATCATAACTCATCTTGTGTGACCTTTGGCAGGCTGCCAGACAGTGGACGGTTGAAGAGATTCTTGCAGGAGTGAACAGCAACGACCTCGAGTCCCAGCTCCAGGCGACACAGGCTGCCAGGTTAATGACGCTTCATTAAATATCACAATCAATATCTACCGACTACCTCCATGGTGACTTACTTTTACCGTACTGCCCCGAATGCAGGAAGCTCCTGTCTCGTGACAAGAACCCCCCCATCAACCAGATGATCGGTGCCGGCCTGATCCCCAAGTTCGTCTCCTTCCTGGGGCTGGTCGACTGTCCGCCGATCCAGTTCGAGGCCTCCTGGGCTCTGACCAACATTGCCTCTGGGACGTGTGATCAGACCGCTGCTGTGGTTGAGAGCGGGGCCATCCCGGCCTTCATCAGCCTGGTCCCATCGCACCACCAGCACATCAGCGAGCAAGCGGTGTGGGCCCTCGGAAACATTGCTGGTAACGGGCAGAATTTATTTATATCTTTTTATTTATTTTCTCTCATAACTGCGTTGTTGGCAGCAAAATCATACATATTTGTTATTGTTTTTTAGGTGATGGCTCGGCTCTTAGAGACAGGGTCATTAAAAATGGCGCTGTGGCCCCTCTTCTCAGTCTGCTGGCGGTCCCTGACCTGTCTGTATTCAGTGTAAGTATTCATTAAAAATGTAAAACATGTATCCTCTTCGCCCACTAGAGGGTGCTCTAACTCAACCATATTGCTCCATCGTGTCAAACTAATGCCTTCTCCTCTTACCTGATTTCTTTGCAGACCGGCTACATGAGAAATGTCACATGGACGCTGTCTAACCTCTGCCGCAACAAGAACCCCTCTCCCCCCATGACGGCGGTCCAACAGATCCTACCCGCTCTGGTTCGTCTGCTACACCACGATGACCGGGAGGTGTTGGCCGACACGTGTTGGGCCGTTTCCTACCTGACCGACGGCTCCAATGACCGCATCGAGGTCATGGTCCAGACCGGCTTAATTCCTCGCCTGGTGAATCTGCTCGGCTTTGAAGAGCTGCCCGTCATTGTACGTATACAAATCCTGCATGTTCTTCCAGTGTGTACTATCTGTGTGCATGCTCTTTGGTACATTGGTCCAGCTCCCTGAGGCAACTCCTCAGGTTCTGGCAGGCCCGTAGAATGACCCGTCACCCTTCTCTTCCCCCCCCCCTCTCAGACCCCAGCGCTGCGTGCCATCGGCAACATCGTGACTGGGACGGATGAGCAGACCCAGGCGGTGCTGAATGCCGGGGCCTTGACCATGTTCGCCCGGCTGCTGCGCCACAAGAAGGCCAACATTCAGAAGGAGGCAGCCTGGACTCTGTCCAACATCACAGCAGGGAAGGACGCCCAAATCCAGGAGGTCATCGACGCGGGAATCGTTCCACACCTGGTCAATACGCTTGTGCAGGTTTGTTCTTACCGGTTGGATTTGTTTCACTCATTGGAGAAATATAATTTTACGAGTACGCTGCTTTTAAACACTGACTCCATCAGTCTTAACTTTTCATGTCATGTCTAAGTGGCTCATCCTTCCCTTGTCTGTTCTCTGCAGGGTGACTACAAAACTCAGAAGGAGGCTGTGTGGGCAGTTACAAACTTCACCAGTGGGGGCACCGTTGAGCAGGTGGTTTACCTTGTACAAGCCAATGTGCTCGAGCCTCTTCTGAATCTCCTCTCCTCGAAGGACAGCAAAATTGTCCTCGTCATCTTGGATGCCATCACCAATATCTTCATGGTGAGTGTGTTTTCATGGAGGGATACAGATGTGCGTTATTTGCCGGATCTGATAAGTACAATTAATTATCATTGATGGCGACTAGATGGCTGTTAAATGCTTCTGCGTGTTCTCCTACCAGGCCGGGGATAAAATTGGGGAGTCGGACAAGCTGAGTCTAATGGTGGAAGAACTTGGCGGACTGGACAAGATCGAGGCTCTGCAGTCTCATGAGAATGAGATGATCTACAAAGCATCCCTCAATCTCATTGAGAAATACTTCTCTGATGAGGTACGTGTCTTTTAAGAAGTTTGAACTGAATTCTTTTCAAATGAACTTTTATGCCCATTAATGTCTTTTTATATTTCTGATTTTGTTTTTTGTTTTATTTAAAGGAGGAGGAGGTGCAGAGTGTGGTCCCAGAAGCAACCGATGAAGGTTATACGTTCAACATCAGTGAAAACCAGAACTCTTTCAATTTCTAGATGATGTTCTAATACTTCTACTCAACTTTACTGTATCCTCTCTGCTACTGTTTGTCCTTTTGTTCATGTGATTGTGGCGTTCCTTTTGTATGTATTGTACATACTGTTTTAATATGAGAAAAAAACATGATTGTAAATAAAGTGATCAGATCATGTGTTGGGTTTGACATTTCTTTTCTTTCCGTCAAATGTATTTACTTTGTTGATTCAGTCCGAGTGTACTCTCAAAATAGAACAGAAGTGCATTTACAGTAATTAGTGACATTAGCATATCTATGATACTTGTGTCTTGAGGCTTTTCTTACCTTACTCAAAAATGATGTTTCTTTCTGAGTGATGTCATCAGTGGTGCTTGCTCATCCTGACTCAGTTCTACCTCATCCTTTGACCAAATTGACTTTTTTATTACTCCAGTAACTGTCACTTTACATGAATTCAGCTTCTTACCTCAGTGAGTACTTTCATGCTTCATACCAGCAATAACACCACAGATTTGTCCGACAGAAATGTTAGGAATAGTTTGACTTTATGGGGAAAAACACTTATTCATTGAAATTACTACTCTGTCAAGAAATAGTCTGGCACTTAAACCCCTGTAACTTTTTTTTTTTATTTGATGTCAAGCTATTCTTTAAACCTGGCTCAACTTGGTCCAGCAACGTGCTACATTTGGAAATGTCACACTCCATTGCATATTCCTGGTGGCACCTCACTTTTGTCATTATCAAGGTCCAGTCCCTGTCTGCTGTAAAAAAGCCAGATTGCAATAATCCGACTATTTCTTTATAACAAAGCTATGAGAAGCACCCTACTGTGATGGATGATGTGTATTAAATCGTGGCTGTAGAAGGGGGGCCAGACTGGTGTAGATTGTGTCTACGCCCCTGTAAAAGGTCCTAAACTGTGAAACACAGGTGGCTGTGTTTACTGAAGCCATCAAAGTGAAAACTCTGGACGGCTCATCACCAGCTCAAGGACACAGTGGGGCCAGTGTGTGAACTACAGTGAGGTGCCACATGTTGGAGAAATGCCCCCCCCCTCCTCCTCACAAAGTGGGTTGTCGTCACCGGGCAGCTCCTAGCAGCAGCCTCCTGAAGCGGGATCCACACCGGAGGGCTCAACAGTTCAACTCTCGTTGAGCGGTGAGGAGGACCGAGGATGTGAAGACAAACCCCGCGTTACAGCGTCGCCACGGTTGCTCGTTTGTACGTCTCACCGGGGAGAAGCCGGCTGTAGTAAATGCGCTCTGCAGCACTGCTAAACTCGAGATTTATTTTAATTTAATTTTTTTAAATTTTTCGCATTTGTGAGCGATCGCTATGGCAGTTCAGTTCACATCCGGGCCACAATGCATTGACTCCATTATTGTCTAAAACTGGCGGAGAGGTTGATGAACCTTGTTATTTTTATTTTTTTTACAGTTTACGACACGTTTTTATTACGAGTAGTGAAGGCTGGAACCGAGAGGAGATGTCTAACCAAGGAGTCCGGCGGAATGGCCCCGTGAAGCTGCGACTAACAGGTAGCTAGCAACGCTTTTAAATCCCCCAAGTATGTTCCCACACACACACACACTAGCTAGGAGGGCTCCGTGTATGTGCTGGATGGGAACAGCTCCCATGGGCCATGGAGTTGGCTTGCCGCCGGTTCTTTCTCCCGTGATTTACACGATTTTGTAAACCGCTACAGTGCATTTTAAATATGAGTTGTCTTCCCAGTGTTCGCTAATATTGGGAAATAGACCGAGTGGACCAGTAGATGCGGCTGAATTTGGATATTAGTGTTCTTGGAAATAGTCTCAGCCCTGTGACTGTCGCCAGTAACCACCACCAGCCATAACACGGGTCCCGGGGTATTGAGGCTCATATATTGTGCTGCTCTGCCGCCGAGGCGGTGGTCGCTTTGATGGAACCAAAACGTGGGAGCGCGTCTCGCATGTCAACTGAACCTATAACATACATGTATACATGTATACATACAAATATATCTGCAATGGAAGAGAGCTGCCTTTAACTAACGTTATCACCCCGTTGTGCTGACAGACGGGCTCACTTAAAGTTGGCTAGCCGACGTTAGCTTTGCCAGACAGCCTGCCGGCGAGCTATAATTGAGGCTTTATGGCAGGACCAGCCTCGGAAGAGATGACAGCCAGCTCCACAGGTCACAAGTCTGCAACTGAACAGTGAGCAGTGTCCCATAGCTGCAGACAGACAGACAGCTGCCTCCTTTCATTGTTATTGTGTTTATAACAGCTCACCATTGAGTTGTAACTGCATCCTTTTAAAAACGCATTCTGCTCTGAGCTCATACTTTTACAGCATTACCCTCTCTTCTCCCCCCTCTCAGCTGTTTGGTTTATGTCTTTTCAACAAAAACAGCCAAAAAGGTTTACACGAGAGCCCACTGTTTTGACTGGGAGGAGAGGCCGACAGCTGCACTTTTTGATGTGCCTCCAGGGTCTGACCTGAAACAAATTCCATGGCAGCCTCTTCCATCAGGAGTGCCCAAATTAAATATTTGAGCTGGTGCTGTTTCTGATAGGAATAAGTGGGGAAGGACGAGGAGGGGTTCTAATGAGCTGGAGATGCAAGATGTCCAAGTACATCAAGCTTTTCAGCTACATTTCTTTCATGCAGTTGTCAGAAGTCATTCACGGGTCAATAAGAAATGAGAAGAATTGTATGCAAACAATAGCTACCCAGCATTCCTAAAATCATATATACATCATACATAAGAGCATGTGCAGTATGGGGGAACAAAATGTATGCATAGCTTTCATGTTTAAATCTAGTTAGTTTGTCACTGCAGCTTGAGACGGACCTCCGTGGTCTCCTGGTGGAATGCTGAGAATGTGAGTCCACGCTGTGACAAATAGCGAGAGCAGGACCTCACCGACCACCTCTCCTCTTGAGTGAGACGGCACGCCCCCCCCCCCCCCCCCCAGACTAAATATCACCCCTCTTAAAGCATCACATTATTACTCCCTTTGCACTGTCCTCTGTCTGTATATCTTTGCAGTGATATGTCTTTCAGAATGACGTAATGTTGTGCCATGTCATCCACATGCTCGGCTCTGTGCTGGAGAGCAGCGCAGGAAAGGAAGCTCTGTAGGAAGGCGGCGAAGCCCAAGTCCACGCGTCTAGCAGAGAGACTTCGCCACACACACACACACACACACACACACACACACACACACACACACACACACACACACACACACACACACACACACACACACACACACACACACACACACACACACACACACACACACACACACACACACACACACACACACACTGTTAGGTGTTTATTTGTTTAGCGCTGCACAGCTGTGTATACCAGGCTGATTAGACTGCTGCATGGGGACTAATGGGCCCAGAGAGTGTCATTGCGACATCGTAGCTGCAAGTTGGCGGGTAGATTTTTTTGACACATGGCTGCAGATGAATCTGTTTGCTGGCAGGTTTGCGAACGATGAGTCGCTACATTTAAACAGGCCCGTAGCTGTTTGTGCTGTAGGCGTCTCTTCTTGCTTACACCTCTTCCCCCCCCCCCCCCCCCCCATCCATTTGAACCAGATGTTGCAGATGTTTGCCATCTATTAAACTGGAAAAATATGGCGAGCGAGCTGCTAAAACTAACACTCGGGGTGAGAATTGCCCCGTGACAATGCGGGGACATGTTTCCATTATACTCGACAGCGGATCACTGCTAAATTACGTGACACACAGCTAATGGCGCGACACGTCGTGATCCGCCCGGCCGTGAGTTGCATCATTGCGGCGCGGCTCGTTGCTTTTTTATCTAATCATTCGTGAATTCGCAGACATAGCTCCCGGTGTCATTTTGCACCGCCTTTCATGCAACTGTAAATTTAACGACGCGCAGCTGAATGCCAAGTCACAGTTGGTTCCCTCTAATGTGATTGCAGACAAGTGAACGCATCCTTTTCAATCCGTCTGTGAGTCACAAAGCTGTCCGTCACACAGAAGTGAAATCAGACTCCTTAAAAAGAATCAAGAGAGAGTCATCGACGTTCTGTCTTTACCTCTTTTGCGTACACTTCCTGCCCAGAAGGACGTGCAACAGAATGATGAATGAACTTGATCTTTGATTGATTCTCTGCTCTGATTCAGACGTTTATTGGCCTCTTTGTGTCTCAGCTCAGAGCTTACATGTGACCTGTTCAGCATATGGTTTGCTCGTCTGAATTCTTTGGCGCGCTGCAGACTAACAAAGAGAGCTATCTCAGTGGGATTCCCTCGAATTCTCCATTCGCATTCCCACCTCTTCCTCTCTGAGTCACCCCTGTTCTTTCCGACTGTAACCCCACCAGTCCAAAGCAGACGAGTCCAAAGCGTATTCCACTCCCACCCTCACTAACCGAGCTTCTCCTGTCCGATGCACCCTCTGTGTGGGTTCGCTGTCTGTCTTTTCGGTCAATCGGCCGCTGTTGCAAAATGAACAGGATTTTGCCGCGCTGCAGCCGCTCCTCCAAATAGGAGGGCCGGCGCTTTTATTTGTGATTAAATAGTTGCAAATTGTCCCCGTTCCTTCCCCTTGTAAGAGGACGGGCGGTTGAATGGACACAGATGCTGCCTGAGAATAAAGCAGACTTATTTTGAAGATGCAACAAAGGCCCCGGGGTCTCACACTGGCCCTCTGTGCGGCTTTGAGTGAAAGGCTTAGGTCTCTCCTTTTTTCTCGCTTTTTCAATGCAGCTTGGTCTGACTGTAGTCTACAGATTAGGGGGGGGGGGTCTTTGGCTGTTGGGTAATCGAAGAAGAAACCCCCCACAGATGGGGCTGCGGAGGCACCGGGGCCTGGTGATCAAGACCGTTTTAATGTGGTCGGAGCCGGCTCTCAGTCCCTTCATGTGGTCTCAGTCGGAGCCCTTTTCAACCAGAGTGGCTGTATGGAAGCGATTTGGGCTTCATCTGGGTGTTCAGACAGGATACATGGTAAATACACGGTGATTAGCTGCACGTGGTGAACTGTTGGCTCTACTGGCTCATCGTGGACGTGCGCTCTGAGCAAACGTTTCAACAAGACGTGAAAGAAAACAAATACAACGGCGGCAAAGGACCAGAAAAGAACCCGTGGAGTGGAGGAATCAAAGGGCGAACGTAACGAGCAATCATTGCACGTCATTTGTAAACATTCCCCCCCCCCCCTGCCGAGAGCCTCCTCCTAATTTAAAATTATTCCATCAATTAATTGACCGACTGGGCTCGGCTTTCCTGTTGCTTCAGCTGCTCTTCAATGAGGACAAAGCCTTCTGCGGTTGCTCTGCCCTCAACCGCCGCCAGCAACGGCCCCCGAGGAGACCAGATGTAGCCGGGGGGGGGGGGGTGAGACAGAGAGAGAGAGAGAGGAAGTGCTCCCTAGACCCCAACACTTGTCCAAACGTCACCCCTGACAGGTGGGGAGCAGAACAGCCCAGAACCCCCCTTTTTTTTAGGTTCCCCTGTAATAATAAAGTGAAGAAATGCTGTTACTCCGCAGGACGTCAGGCGTCCCGTGTGCCTACAGCACTGTCCCGTCACTGTATTATAACAGCGGGCCGAGAGGTTTGCTTTGTGGAGATCGTCTCTTCCTCCTGCTGAGCGGAGCATCGCGGCTCCAGAGTGGCTGCTTTGTAACATTAACAACAGATCATATTTTCCCGTATTCCGCACATCCTGTTTCATTGGGAGCCTGAGAGAGCAGAGAGAATGAGCTGCCGTGCCAAATGGGCTCTTGAGTCGTTACAGTATTAAATATTATAATATTATTATTATCGTTGCAGTGACATGTGAGAGGCATTTTAATGTTGTAGCTGGCTGCGATAGAGCTCATTTTATTTATTTTCATACTGTTGGGGGGGTTTAATTTACTGTATAATAATGCGTTCCACTCGTTATCAATAAATGCAGTGACGTACAAATTCCAACCTTTGTCCCGTTGTTTCCGCCCTCCTGGTGCTCCGACAGTGCAGCTGAACTTCTCCTCTCTCCGTCTGCATTAGTGTAGTCGGTACGCTGGATTAACGCACGGTTAATAACAGTTCCTTAAAGAATTTAAATGAGTATGGCGTATTCAGCCAGGATGAGTCATGAGACTTTGCATCTCAGCGTGAGATCCATACACTGTGCCGTACTGCATGTTTACACTGGCCTCCAGTAGCTCTGTCAGAGGGAGAAGAGTGCAGACGGTGGTGAGTCGTTGGCCTCGGAGAAGTGCTAATCCTGCTGGGTGGTTTGGGAAAGACCTTGTTCAAAGGCCGGCTCTGTTAACCTGGCCGTCGTGGTTAATGGGTCAAAACTGGATTAGCAGTGAGGGAGGGCAGCTCCTTCTGGTCTGCAGGATGTTATCCTATCGCTCCTGCCTGGAGGTTCTCCATGCTGCCCCCCCTCTTATTTCTTGCCTATTTCCCAAACTAGTGCTCCCTTTGAAGTTAGAAACTTTTTCAGAGGCGGCTGCATGCATAGCCAATGTCCGGCTAGAACCCTGTTAGTCTGCAGAAAACTACGGGCATTTAAAGTCGGTCTGGATTGCATAATATGAAGAGAACATGCACTGTGTGATATTGTAACAACGCACGTGTGAAACAGTTCCATACAGCTCTCCGTCACTCCAGAGGGAGTTGCACAAAGTCTGCTCAATGTCCTCAGATGATGTCACTTGAGTCAACGTCTGTTGGGGCTGAAGAACACAAGTTTGTAAATGAAACGGAAGGCATACTCAAAAGTGAGAGCGAACGGCAGGCGTGACAGCAGCTGTAGGCAGTCAAGTTGCATTATGGGTAACGTAGGCGCAGGATGAAGAACTGTGTGGAATAAACAAAGAGGATATCTCTGGTCACGCTGCGCAGACTTTGATTCTATCCATTATGAGTTCGACATGTAGAAGCTTACTGCTAAGTCAGTGGCATGATCTCTGGTTTTCTTGGTCATTTATTGTTTCATGCCTTCTTGCTCGTGTCAGATTACCATGTTACCCTCAGTCTACACGGTTGATCCAAACCTAGATATGTACACGTGTGGTTGTCCACCATCACACCCGTGTGCGCTGGTACAACAGAGACATGTTCTTCTATCATTATACCGGTGGGTGTTACTCCTCTGGAAGGTCGCTCAGCGGCGTGCCCAGGTGAGATCACTCGGCAAGTTCGCACAGAGTCTCATTAGCTCTGACAAATATCCACGCATGCGACGGTCGGTTCATCCCCCCCCCCCCCCCAGAAACGGAGGCGGAGTGGCCAGAGCATTGCTGCCCAGCTGTCTGATGAAGGACGGTAACCTGAGAATAATTCTCCGACGCGAGGGCTCTGCTTTAAACCTGGACGGACACGGGTTGATACATACAATTAACGCTGAATAACCTCAAACAGATGGGAGGGGGGGGCTCTCAAGTTTCCAGTGTTTTCCGGCTGGTGGGGGGGGGGGGGGCTGGTGCGAAAGCCGCAAGATGCCAACAGCTGACCGAAGCCGTCCGTCCGTGCCTCGGCCTGACGTTTGAGCCCCTTCGGTCCTCTGAGGAGACGGGATCAGAAGAGAGATGTTTATATTCACACCGGATCACGTTTCAAATGGCACCTCGGACAAAGTTGGACAAATACACCACAGGATTCCTGCGTAGCCAAAAAAAAAAGAAAGAAAGTCTGACTGCAAACGTGATATTTCAACATTGGGCTACACGCCTCTTGGATCAAAGAATCCCAAATATGTACGGAGGCCCACGGTTAGTCCCTGTCCTCTGTTAGCAGGATATTCATTAGGAAACTAACCTGCGAGGGCCAAACGCCTGATGATTGAGCTCTCAGGCAGACTTGTCGTGTTGGAAATGTTCAGAAGTGTGGCCTCGTATTTATTATAGGCGCACCGCTTCATGTGCTAATCACCTGTCCAGAGCTTTAAGAAGAGTGTTGACGTGACGTTGCCTTGCTTTCCCACGCCTGAAATGAAATGACCGTTTGGGCTTTGGATGACTTCAGAAACAAAGCTCAGGCTTGTGACGGTCACATGTAGCGTTCTCCTCACATCAACACTCTTTTTGTTTGTACTCAGTCTTAAAGCTCATGTTTAAAGGTCCACATTTTTACTGTCAATACAGCATTTGGTGGATTCCACAGGTTTGATGGCATTTGTCTGAACCCCCCTGAGTTTAAAAATAACCTCGGCACAATGAGCCTTCCTCTGACAAGCCCGAGCTCTGAGAGATGATTTCATCGAAGCGCAGCTAAATTTGGGTCAGACACGATGACAGCGTGTCCTCTAGACGTGTTGTCATCTAGTTTAAACATGAGTTGCAGCACATGGTGGGAGCCAGTTCGTGGTAATGGTCACTACTTCGGTAATCAGTTCGTAGTTTTTCAAGCAATAAAAGTGAAGAAAAGATGCCAAACGTTCTCCGCTCATGGGACGATTGGCCGCTTTTCTTATAGATATATTCTTGGATTTTGGACAATTGGTGGAACTTCAGACATTTAGAGATGTCTTTGCAGAAACTAACTGTAGTGGCCTATTCTCAAGACAGCCGTGCAGCGCTGTGATCGCTACTGACCCGGTTCTTTAAAGGCCGAGGGTCCTCTCAGTCCAACACGTTCACTGGCAAGGCTCACCGTATGAAAGGGGAAGTGGTAATGATGTAACACTGCTCCGAGATGAAGTTGTGAAATCGTTCCTAGAAATTAAAAACTCTCCAGGATTGGGGGGGGGCGGGAAGCAAAGCGGCATTTCTGGCATTTAACGCGGCGGTGTGGTGGTCCTGGACTTCTGTTAAACCGGTTGGTACCATCCCAACCTCTCCGCTGCTGCTGCTGCTGCTCGGTCCAGGGCCTCTGCTCTCCTCCATTACATCAGAGAGGGCAAAGGAGCCAAGAGGCTCGGGGAGCCGAGCAGCACACCGACAAAACCGTCTCTGGTCCCGGGCCAACAGGGCAGTGCAAGCTTGCAGAAGCCGACGGCCGCGCTCTCCGGTTCGCTCTCCGTGACGACTTCTCACTTAGCTGCAGCGGCGGGAGGTGCTGTGGAAGACTTTACTCGCCTGGCTGACTCTCTCCGCTAGGAACGTTGTAGCGCACGGAGTGGAAAGAGAGGGTGATGCACTAATGCAGGGGGAACAGGAATGCCACTAAAAATTGCCATTGTGGCATGGTTTCCCACTATTTGGAGCCCAAAATAGTCGGGGTGGACTCCTCTATTATGCGATTACTGTGCACTGTATCACGGAGGGAAAAAGGTGACGCGAGACGGATGAAATGTTCTTTCCTTTCACGTGTGAATGTGCGTGGTGAGTTTCCCCCATGTAGTCAAACAAGAGGGAGATAAACTCCTCACTTCACCTTAGTCGCCATCTTTGTATCTGTATCTATCTTTAGTGAAAGAGTAGTTTAGTTGGAAAGCAATCTATGTTGAACGACGGGCTGTGAGTGTGCTGTGACCAGTTACGTCTTTTATCAGACTTGAAAGTCTTTTGTTTTTTTATTATTTCCATTATAGATTAAGCTGCTGATTATTTTCTTGATTTATCGTTTTGTTCGTAAAATGTCTAAATTGCAAAATTGAATTGTTTAGCCAGAGCCCGAGGTGACTTTTTACATTTTCTTTTTGTTAGTTTATTATCATAGACGACTATGGAAATCTGCAAATACTGAACATGGAAGAAGCCGGTACCAGATCACTTTAGAATAGAAAAAAACAAACAATACAAGATAAAATCTGCATTATAATGCATCATCCAGCTGCATCTCTATTTCACTGACCAAAACTGAAAATGACGGCAATGTACCATAGTTTTTCATCAGTTTAATGAGGTGAACAGTGGTTCTCAGTGACCTCCATCGCCAATAAAAGACCGTCTCTGAGCTCATTTTTCAATTAATCGATAATCAAAATAACTGTCGATTAATCACGTTTGCGTCAGATTCTACTCGATCATCCCCTCGCTGTCTGTCCAATCACTGTTTGTCTCCGTTCCGTCTGAAGTCATCTATCGCTTGGCAGCATTACATCTTGGCTCCATTGGTTACAGCTGCCAGCGTTGTGCATCATGGGAAACGAACCCCAAACAAATCCCAAGTTCCCCGACAGGTCTTTGTCTTGGCCGCTCGCCCAGATGTTCTCAACGTCTGATAATCAGCGGGCTTTGACGCCGAGTCGTTCTCTGACGTCGTCGTTCTCGCCGGTCTACGGGATCTCTCGTCGCCTCTCCGGCAGGTGCTGGTGATGGATTATGATATATGGCTTCTCTTAGTCATGGCCCTTTCTGTCCTCTTCATGCAGAGAAGCTATGGGGGATATACATGTCTTCTGTCTTCTTTTTTTTCCTTCAAGTCTTTTTCTTCTGGTCACGGTGAGTCGGTGCAACAGATGTCCCCAGACGTCCTTTTACTCAAGTGTGTAACAGGAGTCCTGGGAATTGTCTGTGTTTGCTTTGCGCCCTTTAATGCACGTCACAGGGACAGTGAGCTTCTTAATAGGTTTCGCTGCTGGTTTCCTCTCCACTCGGATCGTTCTCGGGCCACGTGTGTGAAGGAGGTGGAGCATGTCTTTGAATGTCTGTCTTTTTTCTTCTTTTTTTTACGTGGAAAGCAGGGATCGAGCTCTATATATTTTTTCCCCCCGCTCTGCTGTTTGAAGTGTTCCTTTTCTGTTTTCCTCTCGCTACAAAAATGATGCACAAGGAGATTTCGTTACTCTTTTTTTCCTTTCTAAGTTTTGTAAATCCTGGAAATTGCGTGTCTGTTTCGAGGGGTAGAAGGTTTTCCTGGCACTTTGTAGTTCCATGATCAGTCTGCCACCAATGAGTCTAATATCTGTAATATGTGACCAGAAGGAACCTTATCAGATTTTCACATTACATGAGTCAATTTGCCGAGGTATAAGAGCCTGCCAGAGATGGGATATTGCTCAGTGTCTACAAGTCAATTTGCCTTAACCGCATTTCCAGTTATCCTGCGGCCCGTGTAGAGTGTGACTTCCTCGCTCCATTCTGCCTGACTGCAGCTAAGTGGTGTCGCCAGGTCTTTAAAAAGTAACTTTCCTCATGAATAGGGCAGCGCTGGATGTGAATGGGTGGTGTGGTTACGCACTGGACCTGCCCGTAAAGCCTTGAATTCAAGGATCATTTATTGTCATGCTGCAACACAAGGATGCACAACGAAATGCATGCGGCTGTATCATTTATGCTCCACAAGAAAGCGTGACGACCAACAAAACGGTAGTTTATCTATCAGCTTTCGAGAGATAACGAGGTTGGTCAGTTTCAGAGTTGTTCTTTTAAAAAAATGAAATTGGAAACTGTGCCTATAGTTTCCTTCCTGTGCCAGACTGCTTGTCCGTAACATTGCCATGCACCCAGCTAATATCGGCACCGGAGACGGGAGCCTGCAAGAGGCAGCGTTCAAGACCAGACATCAGCCGACCCACTGTCACAGGAGATTGATCTCGGAGACGCCTCAGAGATTAGCAGGAGACGGTTAGAGAACAGGTTCACCGGCACAACCATCAGCACTTGTCGGTCAAAATCTCCGTTTTTCTCCCTTTCAGGTTTTAAGTCTCACGAAGGTCGGAGAGGAGAGGAGAGGAGGAGGAGGGGGGGGGGAGGAGGAAGCCTTTTGTTTATAGAAGAACAATGCTGCGCATGAGAGTGCACGGCCCCCGGAGTCAAAACACTGCAGACAGACGAACAGGGCAGACAGGCGGAGGAAAGGTTGGGGGTCTGGAAGAGTGTTGGAGGGGGGGGGGGGGACTGTTCCCTGAAGATGTGTCAGACTGTCTGGCGGGTCGGGTCAGCGCACTAGACTGGAGGAACCAGGTGGACAGGAAGGGAGGTTCAGAATGGGGTCAACGTGCTAGCGGGGCTGAAGAGATTTGTTTAGGTTCACACGCAGTTGTGATTCCACGTAACGACAAGATCGGCTGATATTTTGAAAGGCCTCTGCGTCCCGTCCCCCCCCTCTTATTAGGCCATGTTTCCAGACAGATTTGACTTTGGATGGTGATGGTGGAATATGACTTGTCTCTGTTCCCACCCCCCCCGTTTCCTCCAACAGGCTACAAACCCTCGATTCCCCCACGGCGCTCTTTTCTGTTCTCATGCTCGGTGTGTGCGGCCTTACACAGCAGACGAAAGTAGACGACCCCCCCCCCCCCGGTTCCATCTTGTCTCGACCGGCGATTGCTACCATGGCGACGCCCCCCTCCCCTCCCCCCTAGACGTCACGTGACCTCTCCCTCCCCAGGTGTTTGGCTTGCGTCTGGGCGGACTCCATTGATTCTGCCTGCACAGTGGGGCTCTTTGTGTGGCAGCCTGTGAGAAACCGGGCCCGTCCTAACCCCCCCCCCCCCCCCCCCCCCCCCCCACCTCCCCTACAGGTGGAGCTTTAACTTCACCCCCAAAGTGTCTCGGTCTTTGCCTGCACGGAGCTGCCGTTCGACAATCGGAAGGATTGATTTATTATTAAGAGACACGGCCGGCAAAGGAAGGTGATGAGCAACAAACCCCGAGCTGATAATCAGTCGTGTGCGCTGTTTGCTTAGCTTTCCCTGCTGTCCTCGGGGGGGGGGGGGGGGGGGGGGGGGGGGGGGGAGCAGACCCGCTTGGGCAGTAACGTGGAAAGCCATTATGTGACTAATAAGCTGCAGTCAGCCGAGCAGCCACCACACACACACACACACACGACACCCCTGCTCCTTATGTGAGCCGCCAGGTTATATTTCCACTGTGTCACTGACACATTTTCCAAGTATTTGTTTCATCCGGTGGTTGAGCGTGAGCTGCTGCGTTTTTGAGTGTGTGAGGTGAGACCGTCTTAAATAGTCTACCGTCCCCTTCTTCTGAGGTCTGATCAAACCAACGATACTCGCTGGAATAGAAGTGGGCCTTCAGCCTTAAAGGTTTTGATCATTTATTTAAAAGACTAAATATTACGTGATTCCTGTTCCTGCTCAAAAGTGTTGTTTGGAAAGATGGACTTTCAGTATAGCTGCAATATTTTGCAATGAAAAGTCCACCCTGGTCTAAAATGTGTCTGTCAGTAGAGGAGGCCTGCAATGCTGCCGTCTTTGTTTATTGTCTCTTTTTTAAATGTCCATGCTCGTCTCTCAGCGCTGCAGTGCGACCGGAATGAGAAACACCGGCGACACAGAGAGACCCTTCTCTCAGCTTCGCCTCGATACTTGCCGTCGCTATGGCGACGGAGGATTTTAGATGGGCGGAGGTGATGCGCGGGGGTTACGTGCTTCTTCTTTTTCCGGTGTGTGTGTGTGTGTGTGTGTGTGGTTCTTGTGACCGAGGAGGAGGAAGTTTGAAGCCCGCCAGGAGTGTAGTGATGCAGATCATCTCACAGTTATTACAGTACGTCTGCTCAACACACCGAGAGATAAACCAATGTCTTCTACTATATGCATACAATGTGTACTAATTAGATAGTGTACAGCTTAATCACCCAAATGAAAATATAGTTCCAGCTAATATAACATGAACTCTGTTCGAGCTGCGATTATGATGATCAATCTGAGCACTTGACTAAAAACATGTTGAGAGAAACTGCCTTTACACTTCCCACCGAGGATGAAAACACCATAATGTATAGTTGCTTTATTTGTGATGCATATTGTGACAAGTCTCGTCCCTCGCGTGTCTTTTCGTAAAGGCCGGGGCGAGCTCTGCAGCTCCGACTCCAGCTCTGAACTTGCCCCGTCTAACCCCTCACCTCGTATTAACTCTGGCAACCCGCTACGTTATTTGATCGCCACTCCCTGAGAACGGCGCTGTGTACGGTGTAGCCATGGAACGGCCGTGATGTGATTCCAGCTGGCGTCTGGAAGGAGCTAACGTTCAGTTTCCCCATCATTTGTTTCATCTTAGGTGCCGTGTGTGTGTGTGTGTGTGTGTGTGTGTGTGTTTCTCTCTTCCTTTTTAAGGTACGGGGAGAGAGAGTGAGGGCACGTAATTATATTTGTCGGTGTGTGAGCGTGAGAAAGGCGGTCCACGGCGACCAATAAAACAACAGATTTACGACGCTGCCCTGTAGGTGAACGCTCGCCCACTTCCTTTTCGCGGGGAAGGCTTCTGTCATCACGGCCGCCTTTTTTCCCCCCATAACAGCAGACATTGTGGGGCACTTCTGTGTGCTGGCGGCCAAAGAGGCCCGACCATTTCTATTAACGTCATTCTGTAAAGCGTCAAGAAACTAAATGTAAAGGACTTTAATGTCTGTCGGGTCATTCAGCTTCTGATGACTGTTATCTGTACGCCGTGCTCGACTCGTCCTTCAGCTTAAAACACAGTATTTTCACCCTCAGATTAAAAAACTACGCTTCTTCTTTCCCTGTTTCCCATTCAGATCCCCCTTCGCTACTCCTCTCTCTGTTTTATTCATATTTTATTTCAGAATCTGCTTTTCTCAGTTCAGAGCATCGCTGTTAGAGGTAAAGCAACATCATTAGAGACTTTTACAAGCTGGAGGTGCGTTGGTTGGAGCGGCGCCGGCTCCAACCAAGGGGTCCCAAACCCCCAGCCCACCCTTCATGTCGGAGGTCTGAGGATGCTTTGAGTCCTCGACAACCTGCAGCATCAGTCGCTCTACCTCAGAGACCTTTGCCTTTTTAGTTTAGTCGGCTCAGCGCAGTTTTTGATCCCATTTGTCCCTTTTTTGTGGATGTGAGGACTGGTAGGTCCACATCTCCTCCTGTAAGTGAACGACCTCCATCTTTTATACAGTCTGTGATCTCGACTCTGTGTTGTGACTAACTCGTACGGTGCAAACTGTTTCCAGTCACCCCCCGGCACTTTGTTCAAACTAAGCTACATTTAAACTCTCATAGCTTGTGCACCAGCCTGCTGTAGAGCTTTAAAACATTTTCAAAAGCACTTTTTTTTTTCCAAAAGCCAGCTTGTATCCTTTGAGTGTCTTCCAGACGTAGTGGACAATGTGTCCTCCCAGAGCAAACTGCTATTTGTGACAGGCGGACTGCTGCATAATGCTGTCTCAGGAGGCCCACATAGCTGCGGTGAGACCTTTCACTCTGGCAAGTCGCTTTCATGCCGCTGTGTGTTTTTGTGTTGCGTGTATAATGACACACGTTCGTCTGTCCTTTAGAAGGGTTCGCCTGCCGAGATGTAGAGCCTCACCTAAAACACTTATACTCGTCTTTCAAATAAAAGGTCAACTCGGGTCTATGTATATCATCCTAACATTTGGTAATGACTGTGTTTTCCTCGGTGTGTAATGACAGCTGCGTTGTGACGGGTGGATTCCACTGCGTCCTGATTGCCGTCCTTCTGCGGCCTCAGACTCCTAATTGGCTTCCCCCGCCGCCATTGTCTCTCCGCTGCGCGTACCATCGCAGCGGTTTTCTCCCCATGTTCTGTTTTCAGCAGTAATCCGGCCCCTCGTATGTTTTCGTAAGAAGCTTATATAGGTCTAATTGTAGTGTTGCCTTCCTGTTGTGTGGCGGCGAGCTGAGGCTCTCTCGCAGGAGGGTCTGCAGGTTTTTTTTGCTCTGCCTTCGTTCTCTTTAAGCTGAGCGGGCCGCGTCGTGTTTTTACCCACGGTCTCATTTCGTCTTCACTGTTGCCTCTTTGTTCCCCGTCTGGACCTTGAATGCAGCGGTTTGTTGCCACGGCCTTACCTTGCTATGGAGTTATATTTCCCTTTGGTTCACTGTGCTTTCGCTTCACCTCCTGTGGATTTATTGCATTGTGACTTCTAGACTAGTGAACACTCTGGAAACACCATCAAATCCCTGTCAAGCTCCTTTTTTTTTGTTTTGGTAAATTACGCACATGTTGTCTGTGGCGTGTGGGCAGACGCATCGTGGAAACACAAAGACAACGGTCACCTGCTGTCACCTTCACACTGCACCTCATTCACCTCCGCAAAGCTCGCGTGTGCATGTACGTGCACACATATTCATCCGTGCCTCTCGATAATGAATTAGATCAGTGGAGTTGGAGAACGAGTTGTCTCAGGGGGCCTGCGCGCGAGTGTGTATATACATGTGTGTGTGTGTGTGTGTGTGTGTGTGTGTGTGTGTGTGTGTGTGTGTGTGTGTGTGTGTGTGTGTGTGTGTGTGTGTGTGTGTGTGTGTGTGTGTGTGTGTGTGTGTGTGTGTGTGTGTGTGTGTGTGTGTGTGTGTGTGTGTGCGTGCGTGCGTGCGTGCGTGCGTGTGTGTGTGCATGCTCGTCTGTGTGTTCAGGAAGAGCCCGACAGAAAGCGATGCATTCCAGATGTTTAGAAACGAGGTGGGTTTCACTGGGACGTAACACATTCCCAGGGATGTTTGCGGGAAGAAATTCTTCCTCATCTGTCGAGCATGTTCTGCACCCCCCCCCCCCCACACACACACACACACACACAATTTTGTCTGTCTGTGTGTGTGTGTATTTATTCCCCATGTGCATCTGTAAACACCATGTAGACGTGGGCGTGGGCTGAAACTGGTGATTTGTGTATTTTAATTTTGTCCACACGGCACTCCTGCCGTCCGTCCTCCTCCCTCTTGTTTCATGGTGGGCAAAAAATAGTTTCAGCTCAGACCTAAAGTGATTCAGGGTGATATTTGATATGGTGTGTGTGTGTGTGTGTGTGTGTGTGTGTGTGTGTGTGTGTGTGTGTGTGTGTGTGTGTGTGTGTGTGTGTGTGTGTGTGTGTGTGTGTGTGTGTGTGTGTGTGTGTGTGTGTGTGTGTGTGTGCGTGTAGGATGGGATGGGATGGGGGAGGGGGGGTGCAGATGAATTGGCAGTGGCTGCAGATCGAATGGCTTCAGTCTGCCACTATGGGTGTGCCTTTGTCTATTTGTTTTAATGTAAAGTCTGAGCACTCGAACCTGCACACGAGGGGACGGATGTTTTCACCGTTCTGTGGTCTTCAATCACTCGTTTGGTGAAATGATGCTTCTAACAATCACCAACTAATGTTCATATTGCTCGTTTGGCGAAGAGATTCCCTTTACTCTCACACAAAACAAAGGAAAGCAGCAAAGTGTCAAAAATCGGCTCCAATGATTAATCAATCATCAGATATAGATTCCACTGAATTGACTTCTCATCGTGTCTGTACATCCGGCCCTGCAGCTGGACTAGACGCCTGTGAAAGGTGTGAAATGAGCTCATCTGGCAGCATGACGCCTGTCACAGTGCAGCTGTCATCTTTAGAGCGGTCCGCTGTTACATGAGCAAAACAAGCTCGACATGTCACGGACAATGTTGTGTGTGTGTGTGTGTGTGTGTGTGTGTGTGTGGATGCAATCTGTGGTAAATACAATACAATATTTTGGAAGTCGACTAAAAGCTCTTAATACATATTTGGTATTTTTTGTGTAGTTGCATGCTGATTCGTTTCTTAAATAAAATGAACTTGTTATTGAACGTTTGCCGCTGATCACGACATAAACAGCCGAGAAAAGCTGAACCAGCCAGAAGACGTTCATTATATCTGATCTTCTTCTCAAGATACACAGCCCATCAGAATCCAGACCAATTAGTGTAGCTCCAGACGCCCAGGTGGTGACGGAGTCCACACACACACACACACAGGAGGAGGTATAAGTGCCTCATCACCACGGCAACCGCCTCCCTCAACAGGGTCAACCTCAGGCTGCTTTGGGAGGGAGAAAGAGAGACGCAACATCTCCCATCTCTGTAGTTTAAAGGCTACATTTTGAAATGAGTGACACTTTTTATATCCAGTTGTTTTTTATTCTGAAGATACAATAGTCGTTAATTGCTGTAAACGTATTGTTCAGGAGTCGCTTCCTCTGCTTTTGCTGACGCTGGTCTAATCGTGGCCAAGAGACGGTTTGTGTAATCTGCCCCAAAGTTGGCTGCAGTGCGGTTGTTTTCCTGCTTGAATCCTGAACTAGACGAATCATTCCCTGCAGCCTACCCATGCACATCCCCGCCGCTCTGCTAACATACACAGTAACGACTCCAAATACAAAAAAAAAAAAAAAAAACCTGACTTACTGCTTTTGATTTATTCTAATGTTGAATTAACGCTCAACTCTTCCTTTCTTTCTCTCTTTCAGTCCTCTGCGCCAAAAACCTGGTGAAGAAGGACTTCTTCCGTAAGTATCTGCAGATCACAGCTGTTAGTGATGAACCTGTGTGTAATGGGTGTATGATGGGTGTATGATGGGTGCATGATGGGTGCGTAATGGGTGTATGATGGGTGTATGATGGGTGCATGATGGGTGTATGATGGGTGTATGATGGGTGTATGATGGGTGTATGATGGGTGTATGATGGGTGTATGATGGGTGCACTGTAAAGAAACATGGGTCACTTTGGGCTGATGAAGTTTGGCTCGTGCCGTTGAAATGTCACTAAGATGCAGTGCATATATTTCCATTTTGGACAACCATCTACTGCAGCCACTTTGCATTAAAACACCTGGTTGATTTTCTCCACTAAAGACTTTATAACTCGTGTGTGTGTGTGTGTCTTAAGTGCCGTGAGTGAGTGTTTGGGTGTGTTTGGGTCAGGCTGTCATGGTGAGTGAGCATGTAAAGGCCTTCTGCTCGCTCAGGTGGTTTCTGTGGTGCCCATTCCTGCCATTCCAGCGCTCCGGAGCTGAGCAAACATTCAGCGAGGGAGTTGATGGAGGGCAGCACTGAAACCGTAGATGTGTGTGTGTGTGTGTGTGTGTGTGTGTGTGTGTGTGTGTGTGTGTGTGTGTGTGTGTGCATGCGTGCTTATTTGTGAACTAAATCCATTATGTGCTTGTCTGTTTTGTCAATATATAGACACGTTATACACAATAATGGAGGGCAACTCAAACCGTTCTCCTGATAACTTAAGTCATCATTCATCAAAATAGTTTTTTTCTGTAACTGATCAATTAATCTGCTAGTAGAACAAGCAATAATCATGTGTGATGAAAAGTTATTGTTCTATACTTTACACCTAAAAAATAGTCTGAAAGTAAACGATGTCCCACAGCAGTGTTGTAGACACCACAGCATCTGTGTCGGTTGAATTCATCACCATCTGCCACGCAGCCGGCTCACACCGCTGCGTTTACGTTGTCGTTGGTGTCTTGTTAAATTGTTGGCGAGTGTGGCTGAGCGCGGCCGTTGTGTTTCTCCCTTCTCTCCCCGCAGGCCTCCCCGATCCCTTTGCCAAGGTCGTCGTGGACGGCTCGGGGCAATGCCACTCCACAGACACTGTGAGGAACACACTCGACCCCAAGTGGAATCAACACTATGACCTGTGAGTCCCAGACGCATTAACACAACTCAACCCTCACATCTGTTTTCAAAGACTCAAAAAAAAAATCTGATTCCTTCTTGGTTTATTTGAATACCTCCCACCTTCCTAAAGACTTAATCTGATTACAAACAGCAGTTGGAGGCCCCTTGCTCGGGGGCCATTACAACGCTTCACAATTTTGTACGTCTTTCTTTATTTAACCTCAATGAGTGAGCACACTGTGTCATTAACGGGACCTAAACAGGAACAGATGTAAACAGCTCTTGCATCTGGTCTCTCACTTCTCTAGATATTATGTAATGACATAACCCTTCAGCACCAGCAAAGAGACTTAAAAACGTCCCTCTGAGCGCTGTTTAGAGCGACCGGAGAGGGGGGGGGGGGGGGGGGGGGGGAATAGTATGTTCTTCCATTGGCTGAAACACGTGCATGTCTTGTTGTACTCTGATTGCCTTTTCCCAAAGATGGTTTGTCCCGCGAAGGTAACCTGGAAAAAAAAAAAACAGAGCCGGGAGTGAAAGTTTCCAGTATTCGCCCCGGTGTTTATCCAACCGCCGTGCGTAGCCAACGAGCGAGAGGAAGCACATGTCTCCGTTTGTTTGGTTGCTGGGGAGACAGGACCCTCTCGCTACAAGGCTGTTAAATTAGCTGCTTGTGTCACATTTGACAAGAGGGGGAAAAAGTCACACGTGTGTGTGTGTGTGTGTGTGTGTGTGTGTGTGTGTGTGTGTGTGTGTGTGTGTGTGTGTGTGTGTGTGTGTGTGTGTGTGTGTGTGTGTGTGTGTGTGTGTGTGTGTGTGTGTGTGTGTGTGTGTGTGTGTGTGTGTGTGTGTGTGTGTGTGTGTGTGTGTGTGTGTGTGCGCGCACCTTCAAAGATGGATCGATGGAGAGGAGAGAGCACGGACTCGTGGCTCACCGGAGCTTCTCCGCTCTTAATTTGTCCCAGGAGCAGCGCAGACGTAGCAGACTGGAGTTTATGTGCAAATGGCTGCCGTTTCTCTGCCAGTTTAACGTCAGTGCGCCCCCTTTACTGTCTGCAGTGTTTATCGTCACGGCCGGCAGAAGGACTCTCAGGTGGTGTGTTTTAATTGAGCGGGCTAGAGAGCCGTCTGGCCCCGGCTCACACTTATTAAAACAGGGCCTGCAAACCACCTGGTGTTCTGACTACAGCCTAGTGCGTTAACGCTGTTGGCAGGGACTCTTTGTTTTCCATTTAATTGTGTGTGTGTGATGATTTGAAAGTGTAATGCTGTGAGTGTTTGTGTGTCCAGGGTTTCACAGCCCGTGAACTGTGACCCTACGGCCCTGTTACGGGATGTGGCCGACGCTCCAAGGACACCAGACGGTCTATCTGGCTGCCCCGCCTCTCGCACTAAACCAGACGATCAGGATATGGTTGTAATTAATGAAACATTAGAATAACAACCACTCCTGTTGACAGTTTGTAGAGCAGGACACAGTGATTAGTAGTAGTGTAATGATGTTTTTGGAGGACCTTCATCTTCATAGTGTCACGAAGTGTTTGCAAGCAGTTTTTGGAGTCTCCCTCCAGTGCGCTCAATCACTTTGGGCTAATTAAGAGTCAAATACGGCGTTATTAAATAAGACATCTGCAATGTTAAGTAAGCACCCGGTTAACCAGCACCGCCATTAATAGCTTTACTAGATCCTTAGTGTTTACTATTTACTAAAATAAGGAGAGCGTAAGAGATCTGTCAATCAATTGGAGAACATCAGCCGGCTCCAGTCCCGTCCAGTGAATGTTGGTGTCGGACCTTCGCTTTTGTGCCGCTTGTATCTCGAGGATTGTGACTTTAGCGTTGCTGTAATGTTTTTCTTTCACTTTGACCATATGTTGGCAGTAACTTTTGCAGGACAAGGCTAGTAAAAACTGTGCCAAAGATGCCTCGTGTATGAATGCAGTCTGCCATATAAAATGATGCATTTAGAAAGCACATCTGACTCTTTAAATCTGCTGCTTTTTTCCCTTTTTATTGCAATTTTCCCATTGTCTCTTGTGCGGTGTGTGTGTGTGTGTGTGTGTGTGTGCGCTATTGCCTATGACTGGTATTAAAAATCTTAGCCAGACTAATGAATTTTATTACGTGGAGGGTGATCCAGATGACTGGGGTTTGGTTGTAATACTTCCCTCCCGTCACGTCTGTCTGACATCGCAGCTCTCTCTCTCACATCGCACCCCAGACAGGCATTTGGCATGGACTCAAAATGTCCAGACGTCTTACTCACAGCCCCATTGTTTCATATCCCTTTCGGTAAGCAGCATGATAATTACAGCGGGATGCCGTTCTGCGAACCGTACAGATGATTAGTTTTAGACTGAAGGAGGGAGCCCACCCGAGCAGATGTGCTACAACAGGTTCACATGGTGAGATATTATCACACACTCGGCCTTGCCTGACACACAAGGAGAAGGAAAGAGGAGGTAGAGACGCAGTCAGGAAATGATCTGTCTGTCTCATCTCATTCCCTACACATCTTTGGCTGTCTGTACATAACAAAGTTACCTGACCGTGGTCTTCACTGGCACATCACCTGTTTGTCATACAGACATTCATGGTCCCCAGAAGATGAACTGACTTAACGACGCCTTGACTTTTCCTCTTGTGCTGCCATGATGTTGACACGTAGAAATAGAGTAGGAGTAGGACAGGCATTCCCACTCAAGTCAACATAGCACGATGGTCAAAGCGGCGGCCATGTTTATGTGTTTAAACTAAACCGACGAGAGCCAGAGTACAGAGTACTTCATCCACACACCGTCAGAGCGTAGTAAGGCACATGTCAGATGAGTGGGAACTTTATTTGGCTTATTTTGTGTAACCAGTGTAGCGTTAAAGCATGGTGGAATTAGCACGCTAGCTAGCTAACTAGTGCAGAGCTGGCTAGTTAGCTAGCTGGCTAACTTTGCCATGAGTTAATGCAACAGTAGTTACAGAAAGTAAGCTGGGCTGGTGGCCAGAGGCAGCACTGGTTCTAACGGTCCCTCCACCTCACTCCACGCTGCTGCGAAGAAGGACATGCTACCTGGCTAGCCAGCTAGCCATCTGTCTACGGAGCTGCATCCGCTGTCTTTGTGGCGATAACACTTTATGGCCCCACAGATGTATGTTGTCACAATAGCGACTGACAACAATCACCATTTTCTTTTATAATGACAATGGAAAACAGTTCGATGTCCGTTCAATTCCTATTTGGTTTCTGTTACATTTCATTCTCACATTTTTGTTCCCTTTTTTTTTATCTAGCTTCATAATAAGGTCAAATTTCAACTGTCCAATATTTTGGTTTAGGACCAAATACCTGCAAAATGTATGACATTCCCATCAGCCTCAGCTGCACTTTGTGTTTAGCGCTAATTGGCAAATGTTAGCATGCTAACACGCTAAACTCACGGTCAACATTACACCTGCTTCACGTCAGCTTGTTAGCACTGAGCATCTTAGCATGTTGACGTTAGCCTGAAGCTCAAAGCAGTGCTTCCTCTCACTATGTGATGCTTATCCTCAACGTCTTCAGTTAAGAACGTAGCATCATGGAGGACATACTGTGATTTTTTCCAGCAGATGTGAATGCAGTATTGTTTACAGTATAGTCAACAAACTTCTCCTGAACTGCTTCAAAATAGTTTACTCGGAGGCAAACAACCCACGAGTTATATTACAACCCTCATCGTTTTACAGCATGATTGATGACTGTTTATACCCAATTACATTGTCTAATTAAGCTGGTATAATCAAGCTGGTCATTTGTGATTTTCATATATTGGGGAGAAATAGTTGCCTTCATTTTCCTTAAAGTGTCACGTTTGCAAACACAAACCAACGAGGGCCTCGAGAGCTGAACGCTTGGTGTTAGTCTAAATTTAAAAAGCCTTTTTGTAGAACAAACGTAGACACCTTTTTAAACCGTTAGACAGATTATTTTAAAATTCATGTCACCGCTCTGTACTCCACGTCTCCTCTCTCACTCCTCCTGATATGTGTGGAGGGCTGCTGTGAATAAATGATTCACAGGATCACAGTCTGCACTCGGATGTGTCTCTGCTGGGGACATCCTGAGCAAGAGACTCTTGTCAACGCGTTGCATCTCTTAAAAATTAGATGAGCGATTATGCGTGAGCCATTATTGCATCTTAATTACGTTTCCCTCCCTCTTTCCCCTCAGATACATCGGAAAATCAGACTCCATCACCATCAGCGTGTGGAATCACAAGAAGATTCACAAGAAGCAAGGGGCTGGGTTCCTGGGCTGTGTCCGCCTCCTGTCCAACGCCATCAACCGCCTTAAAGACACAGGCTGTAAGTGTCAGTACTCCTTTTCTTACTTCCTTTTTAAATCTCTAAGCTGAATGGGACTCTCTGCTCACTAGTGGAAGGAGCCATGTGTTGCATATTAAAGGTACCCTGTGGAGTTTTTGACCACTAGTAGCACTGAAGGAACAATGGATTTACATGCAGGTCCCCCGTTTGGTTCGTAGGGTGCACAAAGACAGACGTGCACCTGCGACCCAGCCCTGCTTCCAGTTCTACGCTATTCCGCGCTAACACGCAAAGAAAACCGCAATGCAACAACCAGGACAGTGAAAAATGTAAATATGCGCGTTTCAAAAATATTTTTGAAACGTTGCAGTATGCAAACTTTTTTAGGAGGAAGGAAATCATTCAATACGTTTGTCAAGCCTCAAGGATGCAAACAATGTGTTTTGGCGATTAACCCTGACTTTACATAACATTTGTGTAACTGTACACAGGAGTCATGGTTCGGTGCCAATTTGGTTTTGATACAGTGTAAAAAAACAAAACTAAAGAACGTTAACGTTTGTTTTCATTTACTTTGAACAGACAGCTTTGTAAGTGACAAAACCGACACAATCCTCATGCTGGGCTCTGAGGTGACATGTTGCCCACCGGCAACTTTAATAATCTATTTTCATTATAGAAATAAGAAACCTTTCGAAACACACTGAACAACCGGTCATAAGATACTATAACACTGAAAAGCATCTATTATGCCATCAAATGGAAAACACCAAAATATATAGTATAATAAAAGAATAAAGCTTGGAGGAGTTTACAACATTAGGAGTGTTTTAATTAGTTCCACCTTAGCTTTATTTAGACATTAAAAGCACCGTATGGCTTAAAGTTTCCGGGCGGATATCGTGTTTGTGACCTTTGGTTACACATTACCTTTGGATTCTATGTGTACGAGAAAACTCCACGGGGTACTTTTAACTCTTAGATACAGTGAATTGATCAAAGTTTGTGTCGTATGATATTGCCCTCCTCTTGGATTCCTAAAAAGCCAAAAATATCTGTGCATAGAAAAGTCTGATAAAATGCTGTAATCATGTTTTTTTTTTTGGCAACTGACTGAAATCTGTTTGTGCTGGTTGACTCCAAAGATGTTGTTTTACAGCACTGTGTGTGTTATTGTGCTGATGTCAGCTGTGATGCAGTGCTGACATCCCAGAGGTTCTTTTGTCTTGTTCTGAAAAATGTAATTCTTGCCGTACAGTTGCAGCACAGATAGTTTAATGGACGTTGTTCATTATTCTCTGCACTGGGCTGCAGAGTAACTCTTGAATTATTAAATGCAGTTATTCGCGCCCTAATGGAAGAATGAGGCTGTAATCCATCAGGCCGGACGTTTACCTGCAGTGTGCTAAGAAGCAGACGTTATGAATACCACGGTGCTGCTGTCGGGGCCTAAGTGACAGAACATAGAGTCGTGTCCTGCCCCCCCCCCCCCCCCCTCACTAGGTCTGACAGAGGCCAGACCTGTGTGTGAGAGGGGTCAACACTAAATAGTAAATGGCTCCCGGTCAGAGCAGTGCCAGGCAGTTGTAGCTTTCGACAAAGCGGTCTGCGAGTGATCTTCCGGCGCGGTGAGCTGGTACCTGAGAAGAAGCGGGGGAAAGAATCCCACCGCGTTTCCTAGAAGCCCCCCCGACACTGTTGTTTTCCTGGAGCGACTCAGGAAACCTGAACCTTGTGCCACAGCTGTGAGTGGTTTGCCTCTGCATTTCCTTTCTCTCCTGGCCTCCTCCTCACCCCTTAGTTTACCCTTCAGTCTCCTCCACACACACACACACACACACACACACACACACACACACACACACACATTGTGCCATTGTGACTAACCTCCCTCTATCTCCGTCTGCTGATCGAGACAACAGGTCATTTCAAGCAGACATGCATAATTGTAGAGCTATTAAAGTGTAAGCGTAGATTTGTTGTGTTCGCTCTGTTGTGGTCGCTCCCCCCCCCCCCCCCCCCCCCCTGTGAGTATTTGTCATTCTTTTGTCCCCTCCACGGGGCCGTAGAGAGGGCATCGGGCTGACTCAAACATTTGTGTATAATTGTCGAGTGTCTTGGGTTGACTGTAACATTTTTAGTGTCTGCGTCTTCGTACGGCCGCATTTGCAATGGACTCTAATGCGTCTCAAAGGGAGCGCACGTCTGCTTACATTCTGTTTCCTCCTCCGTGGCCGCTGACCTCCGGCCGGCCGTGTAACGGTTTGACCGTCGCCTTGTTTTGGTCCCTGTTTAGTCTAGACAGACATCCTGAGCTGATCTGCATGACACCCAGACAACAGAGAGCAGATAGTGGCATTTCTCATGTCTGCAGGCAGCTTGGACATTTCTTTTTTTTTTCTTTTTTTCTCTCCTTCCTTTCCGCCTGATCTCTCTCTCTCTCTCTCTCTCTCTCTCTCTCTCTCTCTCTCTCTCTCTCTCTCTCTCTCTCTCTCTCTCTCTCTCCCTCACTCTCAAATTCCGCAGACTTTTAAGAAGTTCAGACAAAGAGTTTCCAGACTTTGGCAGGAGTTCATGTCCATGCTAAGACCGAGCCGCATAGTGCCGGCTTTGTACTGAAATTTGTCAAATGTTTGACCTCTGCATTTGAACTGAAGCCCGCTGTGTAGCGCTGCTCGGTGAGATTTTTACAGCCCGTGGCTGTTCCACGAACCGGACCATCTGTTCCACAGCAAAGCCAAGCTGTGGTCTGCAGACAGAAGAATGAGGGACGGATAATGAGGGAGAGAGGAATTGACTCTTGAGTGATGTAAATGATACAAGGCAATTGGGCTTGTCCAAGGAGGGAAAGAAATGAAATGCCTCCCAACACATGCTAGCTTGCATGTAAATCCCTTGACACTGATGAATCCTCTCTTTTCTGCTCTTTCTTTCATCTTCCTTCTCATTTCCCGTGTTGTCGTCTCTCTTTCTCTTTTCCTTTGCGCTCCACTTCCTTCTTCTTTTTGTCCTCTCTCTCTCTCTCGTTCTCTCTCTCTCTCTCCCCCCACAGACCAGAGACTAGACTTGAACAAGCTGAGTCCCTGTGACAGTGACACAGTCAGAGGCCAGATAGTGGGTGAGTACAGACGGGACACGCAAAAACCAAAGGATGCACAGAAGGCTGGTCATTTAAAAGCAATTTCAGTATTTTCCTCGTCTTTTATGCCGGTTCTTGTATTAATCGTGGAGCTCGTAACGTGCATCCATGTTCCGTTTTGTTCCTTGCATGTTGGTTCATATTCATATTCGGCACATATGCTCTATGCTACCACAGTCCTCTTATAAAATGTTGGATTGAATTTCACAACACCGGACCCTCCCTGCAGATGGAAAAGATGAAAAATGCAACTTCCTTTAACCAGACCCTCCAGAATACGCCGCTGATAAAAAAAATTGAACCCCCATCCCTGTTGCTCATAAAGATATATATCGCTCCATTTTGTGCTCTGATAAAATATCTGCGCCTGCACTGGGATCTGCTGTCTAGTAATGCCGTGTGCATCTGTCTGCCATGTGTTGCTGCAGTGAGCCTGCAGTCTAGGGACCGGATAGGCACCGGAGGCCCCGTGGTGGACTGCAGTCGGCTGTTTGACAACGATCTCCCCGATGGGTGAGCGAGTCCGGGGTGGAAATCTCTTTATCATCTCAGGGGGACTTTTTGAGAGGCCGTTGCAAATCCTAAACAATGACTGCTGCGTTAGAGCGCAGTGTGTACGGAGTGTGATATTTGCATGTGGTGAGATATGGAGCAGCGAGACAGAACGCTGCTAGACGGTCCCGTGGCTGCGTAAAGCGTGTCCGCTCACTGTGTGTGTGTGTGTGTGTGTGTGTGTGTGTGTGTGTGTGTGTGTGTGTGTGTGTGTGTGTGTGTGTGTGTGTGTGTGTGTGTGTGTGTGTGTGTGTGTGTGTGTGTGTGTGTGTGTGTGTGTGTGTGTGTGTGTGTGTGTGTGTGTGTGTGTGTGTGTGTGTGTGTGTGTGTGTGTGTGTGTGTGTGTGTGTGTGTGTGTGTTCCCTCTGCCAGCTGGGAGGAGAGGACGACGGCGTCCGGGCGAATCCAGTACTTGAACCACATCACACGCACCACACAGTGGGAGAGGCCTACCAGGTGAGTACACTGTGCAGCCCGCAGAAGCTCCGAGCCAGACCCTCTCAAACATAAACAGCAGCAGGCCGACGGAAGACCGCATCTCTGACCCCGGTGCTCCCGAAACTGGGGGAGTCTGTCCAAAACTAGAGTTGGCTCCTCAAAAAAACAACCAAAAAAGGTGTCAGACAGACTGCTCCAGACGGTGGTGTTTAATGATGTGGAAGAGCCAAGGGAAGTCACGGAGCTGACAAGAGCGGAAACAGAGGCCTCTCTCCCCCCCACTCTGTCTCTGTCTCTTGTGTTTAGCTGCTTTTTATCGCTCTCTTACCAAGCTTGACCTCAGCCGGTCTCGGTGCTTTTGATGGTCTGTTTGTGTGATGCACCGTATGGATTTTCCAGTTAGCACCTAAAGACTTTTTAAATGCCTCCTATTGATTTGCTGCTTTGTGGTTGTAGAGATGCCTTTCTCCTTTTTTCACACACCGGGGGGCCTGGCGAATAAATGACAGGAAGATGCAAAATACTTGCGTGCACATGCAAAACTATTCATACCGGCAGCGATACCAAATTTTGCGACAGTTGCAGCACTTTTTGAATAAAAGGTCGGAATAGATTCAGGCAGCCAGAGGACCAAGTACCAGCATCCTATTGACCCAGAGCAGCAGCTGGCAGTCTGTCTGAGGTCAGGTGTTGCACAGCCTAAGCTACTGTAAGCTATTTTATTGAGTTTCCTTCAAGCGAAACACTCTGGTGAACGGTTTCGTAGTGTGCATGTCTAGAGCTTTTATTGTGAAAGGTAGGAAAGGAAGGCGTGTATAGTATGCTCTGCCTATATCTCGCTTATAAAAAAACGCCCCGGTGTGTAAAGTCCTGCAGGCTGCTGCACCATTACCTTACCTTGTCTTCTTGGTCTGCTCCGTTCCCTCTTGCCCCCCCCCCACCCCCCCAAGGCCTGCGTCAGAGTACTCCAGCCCCGGCCGGCCTCTCAGCTGCATCGTGGACGAGAACACGCCCGTCAGCACCAACGGGGCCACGCCCACCACGGTGTTGCCGCCCGTCGACGGCGACCAGCGGATCCAGGAGAGACGGGTCCGCTCCCAGAGGCACCGCAACTACATGAGCAGGACCCACCTGCACACGCCCCCGGACCTCCCTGAGGGATATGGTGAGTGGGAAGCGCTATACGTGCTGTATTTACGGATGAACGTTCATCATCTGGCCTTATTGCTCAGTCCGTCCTTAAAACAGCTGCAGAGCTTTGTGTAGTGACGGCGGTGTTGTTGAAGGGGGTACGTGAGTTCATCTGACGGGGCATCTTGACAGAAAGTTTGGAGCCCACGGCGCACTAGGCTATCAATACTGCAGAGCTGAGCCTTTCCTTTCTTCAGACAGATAAATATTTAATATTCTGACTGCGCTCGAGTATGCTGGGGAGGGTTTTATCCTCTTATGGAAGCCACCGCTACTTCAGATGTGAATCGTGTCGTCGTTGTAATGCCGTTGCGTTAATTGCTTCGCTCCTGCCCTGCCCTCCCTCCCTCCCTCCCTCCCTCCCTCCCTCCCTCCCTCCCTCCCTCCCTCCCCGTGTTCAGCACCGGGCTCAGTAAACCAGCTGATCTGTGTCCTCGTTCGGTCCAGCGGCCCCGCTCCGATGACGCTGCAGCTCCACACAAGGAGCCTGAAACACTGGCTCCATTTTAGACAATCTAATTGAATTGATCTGGCTGTTAAAGGCTGGCGGCAGCCATCCCCCAGCCCCCCCCCACCCTCTGTTCTGTCTGCGAACAGTCAAACAATCAGGCGCATTCATGTGAAAGCAAACACACAAACACGCGCACAAGCTGCGACTCCACACACAAGCCCAAGGTTGTGTTTATCCTCGCAGTCAAAATCTTCCGTCGGAAGAGTTTGAGACGGAGCCAGGGCAGCATATCTTTGCTCCCGGTCCTTCAGATTAGGAGGCTCCTCGCCGCTCCACACTTGTCTCTCTCTCCGTCCTCTTTGCTTTTTTTTTTTTTATTCTCGGGCAGCTCTCGCATTCAGCTCTCTGGTTCTCCTCATGTTAGCGAGCGCCAGCCAGGAGATATCACCTCCGTGCGTCGAACATATATCGTGCGCTCATCGGGGGGGTTTTGAAGGGGTTATGTGTACATGCATGTTAAAGCAGGCCGGTAGGTCCGAAGGGATGCCAGAAAGAGCTCTCTGGCAGGCTGTCTCATGGAAATATCTCTGTCAGGCGGTGATGAATGAGCTCACCAACTCGAAAGTCAGACAACCCCATCTCTCCTCTCCTTTCCGCTCCAATGTTCTTCACCCTGTCTCTCACCTCCCCCCTCCCCCCCCCCCCCTCCTCTCCTGGCTGTCTCTCGAGATCTCTACTCACTCAGACGGTCCTTTTATCTCCATCTGTGTGATCTCTCTTATAAACACAATCTGTCTGCATGTGGCACATGAATTAAACTCAATTTCGTTTTCCATACATTTTCAAACGTTTGACGCTCCGAGGTTTAGGCAAAAATGTTGTAGTCCCGCCGTTTAAAAAAAAAAAAATTGGATTCACATGATTGTACAACCAAAGATCTCACGTGGATTAATCCCGACTTTAATGTCCCCCTACAGAGCAGAGGACCACGCAGCAAGGCCAAGTGTACTTCCTCCACACTCAGACGGGTGTCAGCACGTGGCATGACCCCAGAGTGCCACGGTACGTCCGCCACGGGGTCCGCGGCTTCAGGGAGGCCACGTCTCCGTTGTAACGTTGTACAGTTTTGCTCCTTTTACTGTCCACCGTATATATAAACTGTAGAATACATAAAACAAGAATAATAAAATGCACACATGAGAAATTGGGCTGTCCCACAGACGCCTTGGGTCCGTTATCATTCCCGGATTTACCGTGGTAACCGACATTACACATAAGTCGTGTCACGGTCTCTTAGTCCTGGTGCCTCTTGTAGTTTTTGCCGTAAAAAAACCTGCAGCTGGTTTACGCGCCTGACACGCCGTGAGGAGACCCGTGTCACGGGGCTCCGAGCGATTTCGCTCCTCTGGCACGAGCGCTGAAAGGCCCCCCCCCGCTCTGGGACACATGGCCAACAGCGCACGGGTCTCAATCAGCAGTACCAGAGGCTGGAGGGGCAATCCTCAGTCAGGCATGTGTGTCCTATTGATTACCATATTCCCAAAAAAAAAAAAACACGCACGCTCGTAGATCTACACGCGCAAAGAAGAGAGGCTTTACTGCACTCCAGACGCTATCAATAAAACATGACTGATATCATAATACCTGGCCGCTGCTCGCGTTTTATCCGTGTGCGAGTGATAGACGATGTTTTTATTGCCCTTGATAGGAGGCTATTGGTCACGCCACACCTCACCGGGTGCTCCTCAGACAGCTCCAACATTAGCAGATGGCTTAGCTGCCAAGCTCTCATCGCTTCGCGAGGCTCCGGTCCCGTTTGGCTTTCGCCCTGCGAAACAGAGCAGTCAGCGCCAGCATCGCGAGCCTGCTGTAATTTCTGAACCTCTTTTTTTTTTTCGTCTCCATGGAGTCCGGCTGAAAGGGGGTTGCAAGGGCAGCAATAAATAATGTAGATGGGAGGAAGAAGAAAAATAGAATAAAAGTGATTTCTCAGACATCTCGGAATCTTGCTGTCCGCCTGAGTCCAGTTAGTCAGTGCTTTGGTATGTTTTATACCTTGTGTGTGTGTGTGTGTGTGTGTGTGTGTGTGTGTGTGTGTGTGTGTGTGTGTGTGTGTGTGTGTGTGTGTGTGTGTGTGTGTGTGTGTGTGTGTGTGTGTGTGTGTGTGTGTGTGTGTGTGTGTGTGTGTGTGCTTTGTCTCTCTTGTCCCCCGTCCCACCCTACCCTGCCTCTAATGCGTGCTCTTCTGCTGCATTTCAGAGATCTGAGTAATGTGAACTGTGAGGAACTGGGTCCTCTACCTCCTGGATGGGAGATACGGAACACTGCCACCGGGAGGGTTTACTTTGTCGACCACAACAACCGCACCACGCAGTTCACCGACCCGCGCCTCTCCGCCAACCTGCATCTAGTCCTGAAGTGAGTCCTACGGTACCCTTGAGCCAGAAGGGCTGCAACAGTGAAATACATTAAACTGCACATAAAACAAAAAAAAGAAACAGTGCGTAAAAGCAGGGAGATTTATTTCCTGTCTGTGTTTTTGCGTCTGCAGTCCAAGTCCGAGCCCCAACGGTTCTCGCGGAGGCATCGAAAGTCAGAATGTCAGGTAAGGGTTTCGGGCGTCGCGCCAGCAGACTGGAACACACACAAGCACGCACTCGCTCAGACATTCACAGACATACTCGCTTTGCCCCCCCCCCCCCCCTCCCCCAGTCGATGTTTTACACCGGGATCCTGTGCCAAGGTGTGTTCACCACCTGTAGCGGTTCAGAGTAGCCCGTCTGCTGAGCAGACGTTTGTGTGCACACACACACACACACACACACACAGACATACATACGCAGTGAACTCCCCCACAGTCTTTCTTTTGGTTTTGATCATAAAGACACACAATCCGTCACAAAGCTGGCTTTGGCCAGACATCAGATAGCTGAGTGGAAACCAAGGCGGCTGTGTCTGTGGCTGAGGAGCGTCTTACATCCAGGAAACGGCGCATAAATCCGATGCCCAAGTCAATGAATGAGCTTTGTGTGTGTGTGTGTGTGTGTGTGTTTGTGTGTGTGTAGGTTCATGTGTTTTAGTTCATGCTTCTGTGCTTGGTACATGCCTGTCTTCATGGATGCACATGTTCAGGGGTTTCTTCCCCTGTGCAGCTGTTCAAACACATACTGTGCGGCGATAGCCATAGAATTACCCATAGGTCATTGCTCCACAAAGGTGGAGCAGTGTACTGGTGCCTTGGTGGGCCTCCTCCGTCTGACCTCATTCCTCCTCTGTGCAGAGAGAGAGAGAGAGAGAGAGAGGGAGAGAGAGAGAGAGAGAGAGAGAGGGACGGAATGCATCGACGCGGAGATCAGGTTTCTTTTCTCTTGTTTTTTTGTTCCTGTTCTGATGGATCAAAGAACGTGTTTGGGATCGTTCGTATTCATCTACGGCCCTCTGAAAAGTCTTATAAAAATGTAGCCTGGCACGCCACATTTGTTTTTAATGAAGGGATTTTGTCCACGAGCATGACTTCGCCCAGATGTGTGAAAATCTCATGCATAGAATTTCTATTGTATATGAATTCTGGTAGGATAATTAGCTCGCATCAAAGCCAGGAAGTGGGATCACAGGTGATTGATTTTTATATACAGACACAAATATTGGTGTCTCGATAGCTATTAGTGTTATTAATGTCGTTCAGTTGTCGTAAAGTGCATTTTTGTTATGTAACTGACTTGAAGTGTTAGATTTGGGCAGTGGAGTGCCGTACATCTCCTGGTTACTCGAGGGCGCGTGGACCTTGGCCTGACTTCAGTGATGAGTACGGTTTCTCCTTCCTCAATCCACTCCTCACCACATTGACCTTGTAATAGACCATTTATTCTGTCCCAACCAAAGCCGCTCCGCTGCCGCCAATTTTGCAGTGACTTTCTGTCTCGTGACAAAACTCTGGAAAAGATATCAGTCGTCATGGATTTCCATCAAGACATCTGCCTTTTATCAAGTCAGGGATTTTAGAAATTTTCACCACTCGTGTGCCGTCATCCCACAAAAATGTTCGATATATATATATATATATATATGTGTCCCTCAAAGTTATAGTTTATTGCCTTTTTTTTTTATTCGCCAAAAACACTGCCTGAGCGTCCAGACCAGGTTTTTTGATTATGTTTCCCCTGTGATGTTCTCCCGAGTTCAAGCCCCCCGACTGGTCAAAGTCACGGTTCAATACGTAACTAGATCCTGGTCTGGTTTTAAGACCTGGCTGCAGGACTGCACAGTTGCACGGGTGTCATTTCCCAGACGTTTGTGATTTGTTGCTCTACAAAAACATCGCTTTTGTTGCGGCGACGTGTCCCTGCGGCGAGCGTCTTCAGGCACAACGTGCACCAGAGTCGTGCTGGAAAGAGAAGAGGGGACTCCGAAAACCACGAGAGGAAGAGCAGCGGAGACGGAGCAGGAATGTTTAGATTCATAGGTGGAAGTGCAGGGAGAGAGATGCTCCGTGTCTCCTCTGTCCTTCCGTCTCTCCCACCCACCCTCTGAGTCGTCTGCAGTGTTTTGGGTGCCGTCGGGTGAGTTCCTGCCCTCCCCCTCCCCCCTCGCCCTCCCTTCACCTTCCCTCCCGCTGAGTCTAGTCGGCAGGAAATAAAGGGATTGAAGAGGAGGTCTCGAGTGTCCTATGGGGCCCTTGTGGCTTTCTGGGATGGCAGGAAGCGATTGAAAAGCCAAAGTGGATTCTACTTGGCAGACGCCAGAAACCGAGCTCAGTCACTTTGTTGAGCAGAAGTTGTCATTGTGGTAGAGGAGAATGTAAGCCATAGGGCGGACACTTGAGACTGTATTCTGTCATGAGGTGAACTGACTGAGTGAGGAGTCAGAAGGAGACGAGGTGCTTCGGTTCCCCCTGTATTTGTTTGCTCCATAGAATGTATTTATTGTAACCTTGGTACCTTCCACCGCCCTCCGTGCTCGGCTCTAGAGTCTGGTGTTTATGAGCCCGCTCGGCCTGCCGCCCCCCCACCGGGGTGCAAAAGGCCACTGTGCAAGAAATCCTTTAGTGCCGGCCCCATAAAGGCCCTTTTGATTCTCCGTGTGTGTGTGTTGTGTGTGCCTCCCCACTGCGCCGCCCTCCGAGGCCGTCTTCCCGAACACAGCGCCTAGTTTCAAAAAACGCATTATTCTTCATCCAATGTCAGACTGAAGACGTCTGTCATCAATAGCCGCAGATGATGTTCACCGTCACACCACTGATACTGTGTTCAACCGCTTTTTTTTGTTCGTTTGAAACATGTTGTTATATCCCCCCCCCCCCCCCCCCCATGTGTCCAAAAAAAAATCCGTAATAGCAGGTTTCAATATTTTAGGCTACTGCTGCTCTGCTAAGCTAGTTAGCTTTAGCAGGAGTTTCCATTGTGATAGCATTAAGCTAATGCCTCATAAGTAATGTGGAATAACAAACTTGAGTCACAAAGATGCTGGTTCATCAAAACGGACAAAAGACGAACGTTTGGACTTGTGAAATGTGCCGGCGTGCCTCGATGACCCTTCGTTACAAGTGCACACGATGAGTCAAAGGCACCAGAGGATCTATTTGCAGAGCGTTCTTTCCCCTCAGTCATATTCTGCTGCTCCCCCGTAGGAAGCCTTATTTTTAGTTCAGCCGTCTCTCTCTGTGTGGTGGAGAGGTGCAGAGTTGAAGCTGTAAGTGTGAGTGAGTGAGTGAGTGAGTGAGGATGAGGGAGACGTCTTCCCACTAATCCCACCTCCACCTCTGTCTGTCAGTGTGCGAGGGGCCGAAGAGCAGCTGTGTGACTTGATGTGCTTCCCAGATGACCTCCGTGTGTTTACTGCTCGTCCTCTGCAGTCAGCAGAGGACAGACGCAGAACGCTCCCTCTGAAAGCTGCATTTTGAGTTTCCTGGCGTTCCTCTTGTTGTTTCTGTGCAAACACTTTTTTTTCTCACTAGTAAGCTTGTTTGTGTTTGGCATTGGCACATATTAAGAGTCTGTGTCTTTCTCTTGGCCCGTTTGTCCCTCTCTCCTCTCCTCTCTCTCCAGTCGTCAGAACCAGTTGAAGGATCAGGCCCAGCAGGCTCTGGTGTCCCCCGCTCAGCTCCCAGAGGAGGCCGAGTGCCTCACGGTGCCCAAGTACAAGAGGGACCTTGTTCAGAAGCTCAAGATCCTCCGCCAGGAGCTGTCCCAGCAGCAGCCTCAGGCGGGCCACTGCCGCATCGAGGTGTCCCGCGAGGAGATCTTCGAGGTGAGGATGGAAAAAGAAGCGAGCTCAGTCATGTCGTCTTATTATTTGAAACTCACAGGGGGGGGCCTGTTATTAAAAGGGTACATAGTTTAATTCAGTCGTCACAGCCAGAGCATGCGTGAAACGAATTAAAATGCATAACAAAATGGTAGAACAACATGGAAATTAGCTAATATTTGCTCCATTGCGCAACCGCCTGCCCTCATATTCCCCACAACTCCCGGCACCAATATCTCGTGCTTTTTGGATCTGCAGAGCCGCTTTGTAATTGTACAAAGTTATTTATTGACGCGCCCGAGTTATGTTAAAACATTCCCCGAAGGGTTTTCTTGTCTACTCCCAGAAAGGTCATTGCCTGTAATAGTTTGGCTGTGAGAATGATTTCTCTCTCACACACGGTTATCTATGATGTGTGAAGCTGTGTCTGTTCAAAATCCAAAGCAGACCACGTCTTGTTTGAGATCAGGGTTTTCTACAAAGTACATTTTCTCAGCTTGTGTTTTTTTTTCTGCACCTTCATCAGAGCAGCAACACCTGCAACAGACTGCGTGACCCTCATAAAATATGCACTGGAATGTGCTGGAACAGCCACGTCTGTTAATCTGAACGAAGACATTTTTGTTGGCTGATCTCAATGTGTGAGAGAGGGAGGGAGGGGGGGAGGGAGAGGGAGGGAGGAGGGAGGGTGCAGAGGATGTCTTGAGGTTAAGCGAGACATAACTGCGTAGCGTCTCCAGACCAGCTGAAGCGTTACATTATGACTGAACAGGCAAGTGTGAGCTGGTGGCCTGTCAGACCCGTCTCCCTGTGTACTTGTGTTGATGAGACTTTCCCTCCCACAGCACCACCGCTCCGTCTGTCTGCTGCATCTGTAGGGCAAAGTGGAACCTGGCTGTGTTATTATAGTCTGATGGCTGTGTTTATTATAACTGCCCCTAATCCACTTTTAATGAACCCTCCCCCCCCCCCCCCCCGACACTCTGAGCTGTCTGCGCGTACTGAGCACTGATCGAGGCGGAGACATCTCAGCCTCACAGCAGAGAACCAATTGGAAATGACTTCTGCAACGCCACATTGCATCCGTCTCATTTCTCACTAAAACTGCTGCAGTAGAGCTAATGTTCATTTACAGCCCCCCAAAAAACCCCAAAACCTTATTTTTAATAGCTTCTTTTTAGAGTTAAACGCGTGTGTGTGCATCCCTGGAACTAGTGCCGTGACTTTTGTCGGTTTCCCCAGAGGCCGGACCCCTCGTGTGGATATTGCACGTATTAAAGATGGCTTCTCTTTGACTTCAGCTTAGCAGGGAAAATCCAGTGAACAGCTGTCCGACTTGCTGCCGTTTAACTGTCTTTGTTGACGAGGCGCGTGCGTGCGTTGTTTGTTTGCGTCCGTTCTGCAGGAGTCGTATCGCCAGGTGATGAAGATGAGGCCGAAGGACCTGTGGAAACGGCTCATGGTGAAGTTCAGAGGGGAGGAGGGGCTCGACTATGGAGGAGTGGCCAGGTAAGAAGCCACAGCAGAGGGAAGAGCATGGAACATTGACCACACAGACTCACACTCTCACTTTACACACGGCAGTCTGCCTCCTAGTGGACGAAGCGAAGACCACATCTCACTCACCACTGTTTGGTTTTGTTTTGCCTTGTTTTTGTGCTGTACTCTGTATGCAGGGAGTGGCTCTACCTGCTGTCGCACGAGATGCTGAACCCGTACTACGGCCTGTTCCAGTACTCCCGCGATGACATCTACACGCTGCAGATAAACCCCGACTCTGCCGTCAACCCTGTGAGTCACAGTCATCGCTGACGACACGCCAAAAAAAAAAAAAAAAAACTTCTCGTGTGTCAGTTTTAGCAAAAAATGAAAACAATTCTTTCCACGGGTTAATCTTTATAATCTTCATATGATATTCCGGTATGATCATTAAAAATTGCAGCCTGTTTGGTCCTAAAAGGGTCTTAAAAAGTATTGAATTAGATTGTTTAAAGACTGTAGAAGCCCTGATAAGCCTCCCAAACATGCCAGACCTTCAGTTGAGACACTGATGTCTTCAGTTACATCTTCTTATCTTACTCAACATCAACGCTCTCTGTTTGCTCGTGTGACATGATCTTGTTGATAGACTTGTACGTGAGCGATGCAGCTGTTGTGTTGAGACTGTGCCGTTGGCTTGTTTTGTATCGTGTCGAGTTTGTTGGTTAGTCGAAGGGGAATTCAGTGGTGTAACATTGTGAACGTACTTTAAACACCGCTTGTCTGCTTCATTTGGAAACTAAAGATGTCTTGTCTCCCCTCAGGAGCACTTGTCTTACTTTCACTTTGTTGGCCGTATCATGGGGATGGCGGTGTTCCACGGCCACTACATCGACGGAGGCTTTACTCTGCCCTTCTACAAGCAGCTGCTGGGTAAACCCATCACCCTGGACGACATGGAGTCCGTTGACCCCGACCTGCACAACAGCCTCGTGTGGATCCTGTACGTACGAGAAACACATTTTCAGAGAAGTCGATAGCCGTGTCGACTTCTCCGTGTGAATGAAAAGTGGATCACCAATAACGACACGATGTTATCCTCTGCACTCCTGTCCACACATAACAAAGAAGTCATCTCTACTTGCAAAGAACAATATGCAATTTTAGCGTAAATGTCACAAATTTTAAGTCGATTTTATTATCTACCAACTGATGAGTACTGTTTGCCCACATGAAAAGCTCTCTCCTGTGCTTTGATGACAGCGCCCCCCCCCCATCAGGGTTTTTATTTCTTACATCAGTGCTCCCTAAGCACATGTTTTCAGACCACATGCATGTGTGTTTCCAATTCAGCTTAAAGGGACAGTCCACCCCAAAATCAAAAATACATGTTTTTCCTCTTACCTGTCGTGCTATTTATCAATCTAGAAGCATGCAATTATAGATTATATACTGCTAGCTCACCTAGCACCACTGAGCTAGCTCAGGTTACATGAGTCAATGCCAGCTTCCTTCTGCACTGTGATACGGTTGGCAGATGTATTTCATTAGAAAGAAAACGGTTCTTACATGAAACTGCTCCCAACAACCGGGTCATGATTTCTGGAAAGAGACGTCGCTGTTTAGCTTTTCAAATGTATTTTTTTTGGGCGCTTTGAGCGAAACAAGCCGAGTGCCATAAAGTCCTATTGTATTGGAGAGAAATCAGACATCTCTACGGCCGATACCTCCAAAACTAGGCAACTCCTACCAAAACAATCCAGATTGAGGATTTTAGGGTGAACTGTTCCTTTAACATCACATCTGCTGGTGTCACCGATCAGCACACATTCAACACAAAGGGAGCTCACTAGTGTTTTATTGGATTGACCACGCCCTTTGTAGTTATTTATTTATACCAATAGTGTGCAAAAGCCCCTTGTTGTCCTCACGCAGTCATTAAAATGTGTATCTCTGTTCAGGGACAATGACATCACAGGTGTGCTGGACCACACCTTCTGCGTGGAGCACAATGCCTACGGAGAGATCATCCAGCACGAGCTCAAGCCCAACGGCAAGAGCATCGCCGTCAGCCAGGACACCAAGAAAGAGTACGTGCGGCTCTACGTCAACTGGCGCTTTCTGCGAGGCATAGAGGCCCAATTCCTGGCTCTGCAGAAGGGCTTCAATGAGGTCATCCCCCAACACCTGCTCAAGGCTTTCGACGAGAAGGAGCTCGAGGTACTTTGATTAATCCTCGCGTCTCTTTGTCGTTTACACGCACGTAGATTTACCTCCAAGTGCATTAAGTCCAACTTATCTAAAACGTCCACGTCTTTCCTCGCCCTGCAGCTGATTGTATGTGGCCTGGGTAAAATCGACATCAGCGACTGGAAGTCCAACACGCGGCTCAAGCACTGCACCCCAGAGAGCAACAACGTCAAATGGTTCTGGAAAGCTGTGGAGACCTTCGACGAGGAGCGCAGAGCCCGGCTGCTGCAGTTCGTCACCGGCTCCTCCAGAGTTCCCCTGCAAGGCTTCAAGGCCCTCCAAGGTGAGAACACCCCAGGAGGGAAACTGTGCATGCTTTTGTTTTTGTTTTACGTGAACGTAGGTACAACATGAATGTTAATGTCAGATCCACAATGTGCAAACGTTCGGTCTTTACTGTTCCTTTGTTGTGCACAAAGTGCGCTCCACATGTGTTTTGGGATTCTTTGCTTCCCTGAGTCTCTGGGTTCCTCTGACCTGACATGAGCCGTGAGTCTGCGTGTAGTGCAGCGGTTCACCGGGTCCACGCTGGCAGACGATGCTGCTCAGAGACGGAGCACCCAGGCACGAGGAGTACACCGTGTTCCACAGGCAGGCGGCGCCCTCGCACGCCTTATGTAACCTTCCTTTCATGGTCAAAAACATCTGCAAGCTTGACCACATGGCTGCAGTCAAGAGACAAAGTCAGCTCAGCTAGTGCTGCATGGTATCTAAATACTGTGCAGCGCTTTGTGTTGTTGGGAATCGTCCTCAATCAGCAAACATCAAGATGTGCGTCAACTGAAACGTGTAACATAATATTATAGTAATATTTTACTTTGAAAACGCAACGTCTTCAGGCTCATTCCAAGGTGTGTAATTTCAAATGTCCAGGGTTTCCTGTGAACTTTGCTTTCTTGGGGAGTCTGAAAGGATCGGACGGAGGTTCTGGTTGATTCCCTTCAGGCTCGTTTGATCGTCCTCGCTGACCTGGATGTTGAAGTTTGATCTGCTGAATCTGAGCAACTTGAAAGTAGTTTCTGAGACCGTGACCCGGACAGAGCGGAGCAGGTGTGCAGGGAGGTCCACTTTGACTAAACTGATTGTGTTTATTCCTGTAGGTGCTGCTGGCCCTCGACTCTTTACCATCCACCAGATTGATGCCAGCACCAACAACCTGCCCAAAGCCCACACCTGGTGAGGAAACGAGAAGTGATGAGAGTAGTTAATACAGTGGAAACCTCTCGACCAGCTCCAATTGATCGCTATAAGAAGATGATTTAATAATCTCAAGCACTGCACGCCAGAGAGCAACGTTGTCAAATGGTTCTGGATAATTATATCCTCAGTCTGGATACAATTATCCAGTTTTTTATCTGAATTACATTATTGTACTGTGTATAGTTCAAATGCACTATAATACAGTACAGCACGTATATACCATAAACACACATATATATATATATTACTGTAGTCCAGATTATGATTAGGCCTTAAACAGTATTGTGCCCTTTACAAATACCTTAACGTCAGTACTGCAAATAGGCTACTGAACCACAGCTTGTTGCTGGTTTCTGTGCATTTCTACATTTAACAGGCTTTAAGAAAAAAGTAGAATGACTGTAGTTTGAATGTATGAAAAGACCCCAAATGAACACTGTAAGCAGACTTGATTACTATGAGCAAATGATTTAAACAGGAATCATTCTGTCCCAATCTTTGTGATCCATATCAGCGGTTTCCACTATATTATTAAACCTCTTTATGTTTGACTTGAGTCACGCGCTGTGCAGCAGTGTAGTGATTCAGAACAAAATATGATTTTTAAACCCGTCTTCCCGTTCCGTTTTTTTTTTTCCAGTTTTAACCGGATCGACATTCCTCCCTACGAGCAGTACGACAAGCTGTACGACAAGTTGCTGACTGCCATCGAGGAGACGTGCGGCTTCGCTGTAGAGTGAGTCCCGGCAGAGCTCAGCAACGACCAGAAGCAACATGGATTGGCCATGGGGGGGGGGGGGGGGGGACATGTGGCCCGAGCTCAGGGAGGGTGGGCAGAGAGGACCGGAAAATGTCACCGGACTCTGGTTTTTCCTTTTGAGACCCTCCAGCCCTCCTTCACGTCGTCTTTTATTATTGAAAAGGATCTCTTCAGCTGCTAATAACTCAGACTATTTACTAACCCGTGGAACCTGCAAAGTCGCTGGCTCTTCCCTTTTTTTTTTTTTTTTATCCAAGTTCATTTTAACATTTAAACAATAGACTGTATTCCATGTAGCAATGCTCCATCTTACCAAGCAGAACACAAGGTCGGTCCACTCTGAAACGACATGAAGACTGGTTTGTTTGCTAGAGCACAGGGCCATTAAAGGTTCCCTCCACCACTTGAAAACACTAAACTTTGAATCTGGCGTGTCTCGTGCCGTTTGGTGCCTCGGAGTGTTCACGTCGGGGCTGTTGGTAAACGCCCAAGGCTGGAAACCGCGGGGATGTGTGCGGATGACGAGGCGAGCCCGACTGTTTACAACCCTCTCCAAAGACGGCAGCGGGGACCTCCGCCCCCGAGTCGCTGCCCAACACGTAGCGCTTCGTTTCCCCCACAAACCTATTTCACACGTTTGGACAGCTAGTTTTGTTTAAAAAAAAAAAGAAAAGAAAAATGGATGAAATACATGAATGAATACCTTGAAATGTGTTATTTTTATATAACAAGGGGGGGAATTGAAAAAGAAACAATAAAATTCTATATAATATATATAATTTATTGCTGTTATATTCCCCTATCCATTGTTTCAGAAAAAAAAAAAAAAAGATCTTTTAAATGTTACGTGTTTAAATTATAGAAGACAATTTGTGAAAACCGAACTAAGCTCGACTGATCTTTACTTCAGAATGCTGTGGTTGTATTCCTCTCGCACACTGTGCACAGGAGCGGTGCGTCTTAACACATCTTCAACACACGGTGTCCTCTGAGTGCCATCATCATTTCACAATGAAAGAATCTTTGCTAATATCCAGCGAACCCTTTAAATTCTACTGATTTCATTCTGGAGCTACACGTGGTGGTGAGATGTTTCCCCGACTGTTACAGCTTTTTTTTTTTGTTAACACTTTGTCATTTGTAGCTGGGCTATATTAATGTCACTAGCATGAAACCTCCCATCCTTTTTCTAACGGCGTTCTGTTTCAGAAGAGTCCAAAGCTCCATCGTCATCTATTTCATGCTGCCTCCACTTTGTCGTCGTCGTTGTTGTTGTTGGGGAAAAAAAAGAAAAATAACCTCTACTACCTTCTCGCCATGTGGTGCTAAACAGCATTAACGTTTGTGTCTGGTATTGGCAACCTTACTCATCGACACACTACTGCTCAAAGTGCACACTTACACTACACCGTTTGTGGCCGCAAAGCATTCCCAAGCAATCAAGAGCTCCAGCTGGCCACATTCTCAGGAGACGTCGCGTGTCAGTTTCAAATGTCCTTCGATTGGACGACCGACGAGGAACTAATTCTGACCATTTGTCTTTCCTGAATGTTAAAAAAAAAAAAAGTCTTGTCGTTTAAATAGTTTTTTTGCCCACAGCCGACCATTAACACACAGTAACCGGTGCATGAGTCCATGTGTGCTCTTTGGTTGAAAGGGAACTGAATGAGATGGATCCTGTTTAGGCCTGCTACACAGTCCCATCAGTGATGTTTCTAATTAGAGAGAGAGGGGGGGGGGTTGTTTTCTACGATTTACAAATGAAATTCTTGAATGTTTTCAACACAAAAAAAAAAAATGCTGCCTGTCTAGCAATCTCTATGACCGTGGACTGTTCTTTAACGTTTGCATACACTTAAAAAGGAAAGAAACAAATAAACTGTTTTCATCTTCATTTCTTTGTATGTGGACAAGTGTATGCAGCGTGACGTGTCCTCAGATGGTGCTTTGTACAGTAATAAGATATTGTTCATGTATGTGGATCAGACGACCTGTAATTTATCTTTAACTTAAGTGGGGGGGGGAAATGAAAAGAGGAATTGCACACGAACAGAACGAGGTTGCCATGTGTATTTAACGGTGACTTTTTTTTTTTTTTCTTTAGCAGATATTCATTCGCCTTTTAAGTCCAGTGCACAAGCTGACGGCCCTACTGTCTGTTCCTACACTACACCGCTCAGCATCGCCCCGTAGCCGCCGCTCATCCAACAACTCGTTATTAGTGACAGTTGAGAGATGCTGCTCTTGTTTTGGTTGTTTTTTTTTAATCGCATGATCCACTAGCAGGACTATATCTCTCATAGCTGACTGATGCAATTTGATGTATGTTAACACTATCATTTTGTAAGAGTATTTTATTTTTGTGTGTAATTAGTTCTAATTAAACATGCCTTTGTCTAACAATGTAAGGCCTTGTACAAATATATGTCCTGTGCTTTTTCACCTCTTTGATTGGTTGTTTCAAATGTCATAAAAGCTTCTTTTATTTTAGTGCTTCAACAAGTCCTTTGGTCCAGCAATTATTCAGATTAGATCAATTTATCAGGGGCTTGTGAGTACTGTACTGTACTGAGAGTAACTATCAAGTGTGTGGGGGGGGATGCAAATACTCTTTCTTTACATCTGAATGCCCCTCGTCTCTGACCACCTACTGTGTCCTCACTGATACCACTCTGGATTAACACATCTGGCAGATGGCTCTTAGGGGGGGGGGCAGGGAAAGGGGGTAAAAGGACAATGGATGAAGCTGTTGGAAAATAAGGTGTCAAGTACAGTTTGTGTTCTTGAAAACGGTCCGTCTACACAGACTGGAAGAAGGACAGAAAGTGAGACTTCATCAGTGTAACAGTGGTTCATATTTTGAGGGTACCATGTGTAATCACTAGTATAAGGGATAAGTATGTCAAATATGTACATACATGTAGCTACATACGAAATACACAATGTGTGTGTATTTTTTCTTGTATAGTATAAGCCACTCATAGAGAATTGATACACATTTTCTTATATACAGTATGTGTATATATATATAGAGAGAGAGATATATATATGTTCATGTTTTAGTACCGCAATAATGTAGTTCGTGAGTAAACGTCACTCTCACTGAAAGTGTATTCTTTTTGGTCCACCATTGAGTTTAGAGGCAGCCTGGTTGACTTCTGTTAATTTTCCTCTGGAAGAAAACTGCTTTCTGTCTTTTTTTCCCACACTTTGAACATCAGAATCCCATTTTGTATCTTTAATCTAGGCCTATATTAATTTCTTAACATTTGCTTATATACTTATTCCAACAGAAGTTAGGTGAACTTCATTACTCGGGTCTAATTAAAAGAAAAATACAAAAAAAGTAGCCCTTTTCATGTTTGGGTTGGTCCTGATGACGTCATTTACCGTAACACGTCAGAGCGTAGTCCGAGCCGGATTACCAGTCTCTTGTTTCGTACATATCCTTCCGCTTGACTCCGCCACCAGTTATTGAAATTTGTATCAAAAGAATAAAACGTGAAACAATATAAATGTAAGAGAAAGTGCAAAACATTACATATATCGTTTATGTAACGTTAGAGACTTATTTTGGATAGGCTCTAACGTTACATAAGTGGTGATGTAATTTGAGAATAACTCACTTGTGTTTTTCTGTGTGCTCTAATCTAACTTGTATGATATATTCAGTGGAGGGTTAGGGGATCCATATTTACTATTCTTGGTAAGAGGTATAGTGAACTTAAAGTACGGTTTCACCGGTCTGCAATGGGTCTATGTTTCCAGTCGGCAGAAACTGAAGTAAACTGTCTGGCGGATGAATACATAGGAAGTGGGACTTCCTCTTGCCATATATACGGGTCTAATTTTTCATTACCGGCATTCAGCACCACTGCCGGTCGAGTTTTTAGTCGGTGGTCAAACCACAAAGAAGGGTATTTATCTTTTTTATTTATAAAACTTGTTTACAGAATGCCTGGATATTCCGACAGAGACCGCGGCAGGGATAGAGATAGAGGGTGAGTATCATTTATTATGTTTTAGACGAGCTTCTTCCTCGTGTGATTCGTAGAAATGGCTGACAAGACTCGTAACCAAGGAAAATTAACCGATGGGTGAAATAGCGTCACATTTTAGAAGAATATGACTGGATATTAGTATTTTGTTTTCTTAACCGAAATCTTACCAAGTTGAAAAGCAGTTAGTTGTCTGTCTTTATTTAAACCGCACAAGGCCCCGGATGTTTAACGGGCCCGTTGTCTTTGGCTCGAGGCCTAGTTTGGCCTCGTGCCCCCGCACAGCGGCTTTTCGTTAGCTTTAGGCTAACGTTAGCCTAACCGTAACTCGGCCTCACATTCCACTGCCACATGTAACTCTTTTACTCAATACAGGCTGTGAATATCATCGGGACTGCTTTTGTAAAACATGTCCCCACAACGAAGCCACGTTGTTAATGATATTCACTCTTTTGCTTACATAAGTCAATGTGTTGCTCCAGCCGGCTAGTCGGCTTTTCGCCATGTGGCGGCATGAATGCGGATACAAAATGCCGGCTGTTTTCCATTGTTCCTCTACTGGTTGGAAAGTATATGGCAGCTAACGTAATGTATTTTCACAGAATGACGCAGTTAAGATGGACTTCTTATTGTTGAATATTGCGGTTGGCCACCACACAGGACATGATTGTGCCCAGTCTTTTTTGAAACCACGACCTAACTGTTGATTTAATTGCAGCTATGGCGGCAGCGGTGGTCCTCCTCGCTTTGGAGGGAACCGTGGCGGCGGCGGTGGAGGTGGAGGAGGAGGGGGAGGAAAGTTCGGCAATCCCGGTGAACGACTGCGGAAGAAACAATGGAACATGGACGAGCTCCCGAAGTTTGAGAAAAACTTCTACCAACAGCATCCCGATGTTGCCCGGAGGACTCCGGTATGTAACGACGGTCGGCATGGTCCATGACATGTTACGTAACACCGCTTGACACGTGCTCCCTCCTGCACGTGGTGGGTTATGCAATCGGTTATGGCCACTGAACTGAACTCTTCATTCATTCTTCTCTTGCAGCAAGACGTCGAACAATACAGAAGGTCCAAAGTAATTACATTTAAGGGGAGAGAATGCCCAAATCCCATTGCCAAGTTCCACGAGGCCGCCTTTCCATGTAAGTTAAAAATAAATTGGTGAAATGTATCGCAAGAGAGGGCCCCATCATAAGTAGTCACTGTGCAACGTCTCACCTGGTTTCAGGCATTTTATTTGATAAAAAATAAATGATACTCCCCCTTCAAAAAAGCACTTTCTTTGTCCGCTCAGTGACTCGGTAAGTTGTCCTAGATGGGCATATTACATCATCACTGTGTGTGAGATGGCAGCGACACTGGCTGACTAATCTCAATCAGTGATGAGACAAACTCATATGATGCGTTGCACCCTGACATTCTTTATTTCAATTCTGGGAACTGAATGAAATGTGTAGCTGTCTGTTGGTGAAATGTATCACAAAGAAGGTATAGTGCATCTCTTAATTGTTTCTTTCCTCCAGCTTATGTGATGGATGTGATCAACAAACTGAACTGGAGTGAACCAACACCCATCCAGGCTCAAGGCTGGCCCCTGGCCCTCAGTGGCAAAGATATGGTCGGCATTGCACAGACTGGCTCTGGCAAGACGCTTTCCGTAAGTTAAATGTTCTCTCTCTAATTTGTTCTGATCATAAAATACTGCATTTATCTCTACTGACCCGTGGCTAATGTATAAAACATTGCATAGGCTTTTATCTTTTACAATTGAAACATGCTTACGGGAATAGTTGGTGTGCTCCCCCTTCAAAAAAGGAAATTTCCTTGTCCGCTCAGTGACTCGGTCAGTTGTCGTAGAAGGGCATATTACCTCATCACTGTGGGTGAGATGGCAGTGACACTATGGCTGACTAATCCCAATCAGTGATGAGACATGAATACAACAATCTTCAGAAACCTTTTCTGTTTATTTCCTCTTCTGTTTGTGTTCTACTTCCATCCTTCAGTGAAATAAACGACTAACACTGCTGGTTTGAATGTTGATGATAAAGTGACTATAAGTAACGAGTAATAAGATGGCTGGCTTCAATTCATCATCGCTTTGCCAATTTCAACATTTGTCTAGCTCATTGACGTGACTGTTGTGTTTTTTTTTTCTGCAGTATTTGCTGCCTGCAATTGTGCACATCAACCACCAGCCGTTCCTGGAACGTGGAGACGGCCCCATCGTAAGTAGTCACTGTGCAACGTCTCACCTGGTTTCAGGCATTTTATCTGATAGAAAATACTTTATGATCCCCCTTCAAAAAAGCACTTTCTTTGTCCGCTCAGTGACTCTGTAAGTTGTCGTAGATGGGCATATTACATCATCACTGTGTGTGAGATGGCAGCGACACTGGCTGACTAATCTCAATCAGTGATGAGACAAACTCATGAATACAACAATCTTTAGAATCTCTTCCCGGTTTCCTGTTCTATTTCCATCCTTCAGTGAAAAACAAATAATAAACCCTTTTATTAGAAATAGGTGACTCATATGATGCGTTGCATCCTGACATTCTTTATTTAAATTCTGGCAACTGAATGAAACGTGTAGCTGTCTGTTGCCTTACATGCGCTGAAAAGTTATATTTTCCCTCTCGACAGTGCTTGGTGTTGGCCCCGACCCGTGAGCTGGCACAGCAGGTGCAACAGGTGGCTGCAGAATATGGCAGAGCTTCTCGCCTGAAGTCCACCTGTATCTACGGAGGCGCACCCAAGGGACCCCAGATCCGTGACCTGGAAAGGGGTATTGTAACTTTTTTTTGTAATACATTTTGAAAATATGTTATGTTATTTATTTGATAAAAAATAAATGATGGTCCCATTTCAAAAAAGCACTTTCTTTGTCCGCTCAGTGACTCGGTAAGTTGTCCTAGATGGGCATATTACACCATCACTGTGTGTGAGATGGCAGCGACACTGGCTGACTAATCTCAATCAGTGATGAGACAAACTCATGAATACAACAATCTTCAGAATCTCTTCCGGGTTTCCTGTTTATTTCCCTTTGTGTTCTATTTCCATCCTTCAGTGAAAAAACAAATGATAAACCTTTTTATTAGAAATGGGTGACCCATATGATGCGTTGCATCCTGACATTCTTTATTTCAATTCTGGGAACTGAATGAAACGTGTAGCTGTCTGTTGGGGAAATGTATCACAAAGAAGGTATAGTGCATGTTATGAGAGTTGAGTTCTCATAAATAATCTCTCTCATTGTAGGTGTGGAGATCTGCATCGCCACTCCAGGGAGGCTCATCGACTTCCTTGAGTCATCAAAAACAAACCTCCGTAGATGCACTTATCTTGTGCTGGATGAGGCCGACAGAATGCTTGACATGGGATTTGAACCTCAGATCCGGAAAATTGTTGACCAAATCAGAGTACGTTTTTTGCTTTACTTTGATGGTCTGTAAATGTAAACGCAGAAGTTGAATGCCAGGCTAGATGTGTGGTACTTGAAGATAATGTGTTGCTAACTGATTCTATTTTTGTAGCCTGACCGCCAGACTCTGATGTGGAGTGCCACTTGGCCCAAAGAGGTTCGTCAGCTGGCAGAGGACTTCCTGAAAGAGTACGTCCAGATCAATGTTGGGGCCCTGCAGCTCAGTGCCAACCACAACATCCTGCAAATTGTGGATGTCTGTAATGATGGCGAGAAGGAAAACAAGTGAGTATTGTGGTGTTGAAGCAGATGTTTTCATAATGGCTTCAATTGAAAGTTGTGCATTCTTAACAGAACTTACAATTTTTTCTGACGGTGATTATCTTTTCTTTTTAGACTCATTCGTCTGCTTGAGGAAATCATGAGTGAGAAGGAGAACAAGACCATCATCTTTGTAGAGACAAAGAGGCGCTGTGATGATCTCACCAGGAGGATGAGAAGGGATGGGTAAGTGTTTAAATGAAAATACCGAGTCACACCTTGACTGCTTTTGTTGTACTGCCCTTACAGTTCTGAAGTTCTTGTATGGGTGTTGATTAACGGTGAAACCTTTAATCCTGTTAGGTGGCCAGCTATGGGAATCCATGGAGATAAAAGCCAGCAGGAAAGAGACTGGGTTCTCAATGGTAAGCTTGCATCACCAATAAGTCACTAGTTAATCATGATCAGCATTGTACAACTTTCAGGTAATGTTTTAATCACGTCTTGATTTTATTCTTTTTTCAGAGTTCAAATATGGAAAGGCTCCGATTCTCATTGCTACAGATGTTGCCTCTAGAGGTCTAGGTCAGTATCCTCCCTGAACAGTTTTGTACTCTAATGTATTTCTAAAAGAAAGTGTATTTGCTTTCTTTAACTCTTCTGCTTCTTTCTGAGTTTCTCCCCTGACCTGAAGGAGCAGTCTGTATGGCAAGGCCTTGGCATGACAAGCCCAGGTCCCCAGAGGGGGAAGGAGGATTCTTGGAGGTGTCCTGACTGGCGAGGCACGGGTCTCCCAGTTGTGCAGATATACAGAGGTGACCAGGCCCAAGTGCAGCATAACGCGCTGGCCTGCCCAAAAAGGGGGGGCGAGTTGAGGGCTGGCCACAGTTCCTCCCCCACACGCTCGTCTGTTCCCTGGCAATGGTTTTGACTGCTACACACACAACACCCAGGCTCTGTAACTGTCCCAGCTCAAAGCCCAGCTACACTGTCTCCTATTGTCTTGCATGTATGTTCGGGCACTGCATCGCAAGCTATTTGAGCCATTTGGAAGGTGCTTTCTGTTGCGTAGACTCGTTGTAAAGCATGGGTGGCGTTGACGTCGCAGTTTCTAAACTTCTGTCGGAGGAGCAGTCTGTCAGACCGATCATACCTTCACCTCTGTAATGACATGGCTACTGGCGCTTTTGGTGACAGTGGGACATGCTAGTTGGACACTCGGACAAAATCCAAGCTCACACTCCTCCCTCGCCTGCGTTTCAAAGTCATGTCGAGACCTGCCAACGAGAGACATTATGGTCACGTGAACACTGGAAAAGTCTTGCCATGCCGAGAGTGGGGATGCACTGTTTGTAGACATTCTGCAAATTGGTTCAGATCTACAGTTTCTTATCAAGAGACACTGCAGTGTGAGCTTTATAGCGAGCATCCCGTGAGCGTGTGACAAAGACTTTTAAATACTAGTTCAAGCACACTAGGAGGCAGTAGTGTGCATAGCAGCTACTGTATAGCGACGCCTGTGGGTCATTTGACAATATGTGGGGCGTGTGCTGCAATGGGAATGGACTAGTGAATGCATACTCCAGACAATGGTAAGACTTCTGATCCCTTCTTTCTGAGGGTGGTTTGTCAGTGGTTCAAGAGGGGTGGGTTTTATTTTATCCCACTGGATTGGAAGCCAATGGAGTGTGCATCGTTTCTCTTTTCCCACCGTAGTCTCCCCGGGGAGTAAATGTTTGCCTCTAGTTCTGACTAATGCTAGTCTTTGTGGATTTTCCAACCATTTGTACCTCATGACCGCACTAACATGGCCTTTTTTGTTTTTGATCTGGTTGTTGTGGTGGCACTGGCGCACGCACGTCTTTGTGTGCTGTCCTCCTTTTCCTTTATGCCACACCGCAACACAATCTTACAGATGTTGAAGATGTGAAATTTGTCATCAACTTTGACTACCCCAACAACTCTGAGGACTATATCCACCGCATTGGCAGAACAGCTCGTAGCCAAAAGACAGGCACGGCTTACACCTTCTTCACTCCAAACAACATGAGGCAGGCCAGTGACCTCATCTCTGTGCTCCGCGAGGCCAACCAGGCGATCAACCCCAAGCTCCTCCAAATGGCGGAAGACAGAGGAGGTAAATCTAATTGGTGAGATACAGAAACTGTGCTGTGAATTGCAGCCACTCTTTTTCTGCTGCTTTTTTTTCTGCTGCTTTTTTCTGAGAACTTGATACATTTTCCAATATAAACTTCTGTATCTCGAGGCTATATTTGCTTTAACTTTTTCTTTACAAAAAATACGATAGCCCTACGTCTCTTTTTTAAAATTGTCTATTTTCCTTTTCTTTTCCAGGTCGTTCAAGGGGAGGCAGAGGTGGTGATTTCAGAGATGACCGTCGGGATAGGTATTCTTCTGGAAGGCGTGATTTCGGCAGTTTTAGGGACCGGGATAATGGTAGAGGTTTTGACAACGGACCAAATAAAGCCTTTGGCACAGATACGCAGAATGGAGGCTATGGGGGCGGCAACAACAGCAGCGGCGGCGGCGACGGCTTCACTGGAGGCAGCTTCAATGGTAATGGACAGTCTAACTTTAACAACCAAACTGGAGCCTTCGCAGGCCAGAATTTCCAGGCCCAACAGTTTGCTCTCCCTAAGGGTGGCGCACAGACTGGTGCGAGTCACCCCCCATTCCCGTTCCCCCAGGCACAGGCTCCTCCTCCTCAGCAGCATCCTCCACCGCTGGTGCCGTACCCCATGCCTCCTCAGTTCGCTCAGTAACCACACCATACACTTGAAAGAAGTAATTTATTGCTTTTTTGTCTTGTTGAGTTCTACACCTATTAAAGATTTTTTGTATTTACACAACAGGGTTACAAACAACTTCAGCCTCTATCAAGCCTTTTAAAGATCTGCAGTGCAACCGTAGTGTTGCAGTTTTTTTTTCCTATTACTATTTAATTTGTTACATTCCCGCAGTAATGTTTAGTTATGTTTTGTACTAGGTAATTACAAATGTATTGGTTTTTCATGTGTATCATTGAAAGTGATGTTAAGCTCCTAATTGGAAGTGCACTGCATGATCTTTCAAATAAAACTTAAAATTAATTTGCTTTTGTTTTTATTCTTTGAGCCTGCTCTACTCATCTACTCTGAGGAAAAAGATTAACACACTGGTAATACCATTTCTGTCCAGCAGGTGTCATGTTTCTCAAATAGACAAAGGTAGTGTGTAGTAGTCAGTATGGTACCCTTTTGATATTTAGTATATATATATATATATTAAAATCTAGCACCCAACAGCTGATGTCAGTGTTTAGGTGTTGTGAAAACGTATGTAGCGAAACTGGAGTTTAGTAGTTTATATAAATCACGTCCTCCCTCAGACATTGTTAAATTGTGTCCCAGCAGCAGAAAGGGATTGGTAACCAGTTGTCTCGTGCCTCTCCCTCACTGGTAAGGGTGGCATCTTTGCAGCACTAATAACCTTTGGATGACATGATCCTCAAACCCTGTTAGGATATTGTCCCATTGTCTAAACCAGCTGATTTTGGCCTTAAAGGAGACGCTCTGAGAAGCCACCTATATTACTGGGCATGGCTGTATTACGAAATTAGCCCAACGCCACAGGCAGAGCTGTGACTTGAAACTCCATTATATTGTTCAGGCCCTTAAAACAGTTTTGTCGATGGTGTTTTTTTTTATTCTTTGGCAAATTCGGAGCGAACGGTATTGCATTTGTTTTAACGTTTTTATCTTAAATGTAATTTAAAGATGTATCGATGCGTAGTAAACGGTCATAATGAAATCTGTGCAGTGTCGCATGTTTAGTGCAAATGGTCACATGACCAGAGCTGTGTACTTCCTGGCTGCATCAACGCTCCAAAACTAAAGGTTATTAAAGTAGAAGATAAAACTTGGATCAATATTTTTTGGTACACATTTTTAATGTCTAGTATTGATCTATATGCATTTGCAGTTTCTCAACTTTGTTGAGAGTCGTCATAGAATGAGTAAACATGTTGACGGCAGCAATAGTGACCGGCGGGGTAACACAGTGCATCTACACACATTGTTAACGTCGTACAAAGCTCTTGTTCTACCTTTCTACTCTAGTCTGTATTTTAGTTTCACTTTGAGTCAAACTGTGGAGGAGTGCCAGACCGGCTAGTTTGAGTAATTCAGAAACTGCTTATCTACTGAGATTCGAATTTAAAACCATCCCTGGGGTGTGTGTGTGTGTGTGTGTGTGTGTGTGTGTGTGCGCGCGCGCGTGCGCGCCAGTAACACTTAGGTTTCAAATGTATGTATGTAACTACTGGGCTGGGGTATAGATAAGAATGTTGACTGCATACTAGGAAAAAAATGTGACCGAACATAAAACACACTTTTTCATGAAAATTACGAAAAATACTGATTATTTTTTTCTTTATTTCAAAGGGTAACTAATGAGACGTGATTTGCATATTTTCATGTATGGTAAAAAAATCGGGATTAAATGGGTTAATAAAAAAAGAACATTTTTAAAAACATACATACATTGGAGCAGTGTTAATCCTAACCTCCACCACTGGTTCTGACCCCCAGGTTGTGTACAAAGTATAGGACACCAACTTTATGAAACTTTATAAGGAAACCAGTGATGCAGGTTCTATTTTCAAAGCACAGATATATTCTGCTGTCCGTCATAAGTATTGTCAGACACCCAAAATGAAAGGACTCTTATCAGGATCAGCATCAAAATAATCTGATGTACATAACCGTAACTAGGCTATGTGTTGAGGCGACCCCTGGGCCCCTGGGCCCCTGGTAGGTCACAGTAGAGCTGCTGCTCCACCTTTAACACTTTATCAAGGACTGAAACCTGTTCACAGGTCAGCGCCTGCTGATTAGATCTGTCGGTGAACAGTACCTGCTACTCAGGAGTGCTGTGGGTGCGGCTCATCTAAATTGCTCTCTGCATATTTACAGAACCGAGGGCTGGAAGTATGTGTGGAACGCTCGCTGTGTAAATACTGAAGCGTTCTTTCTTTCGTGTGTCAATTGTTTTTCCGCATCCAGATATGTGACAGCCACACCCTGCTGTTGACGTAACCATTTAAAAAAAAAAAAACACGTTGAGCTTGTACTTATTTAATCTGTTTTCATGCGGGGAAAACTCATTTCTCAGTGAAATAAAGGAGCCAAAGTGACAAAGGTTATTCATGATTTACTGTATGTCAATTTTATCTGAGTGGGTTCAAGCCACGCTTATCTCGGATGGATTGCACAATGTGGAATTTAAACAGGTGGGTTGTGCTCAATTTAATTGCAGGGTTGAACACAATAACGTGAACACCTGTACCATATGATGAAACCCTTTCAATTAATGCCACAGGTATGAAGCTTATAAAGGAACGCAAGTGTTGAATCAACTATTGTCGTTTTAGTTGTATTTATTAGCGCGAGAGAGAGAGAGAGATTTTATTGCACAGGTGTTCATGTTATTGTGTCCAACCCCTCCACACCTCCTCAACATACGAGGCCTGGCCTGGACTTTTTAAATATGAACTATAGCCATTATTTCCTATTTCTGAACTTCTGGATTTGTGGTTTTGTGTCTCGTTGTATCTCTTTCCTTTGCTGTGGCTCAGAGGTAGAACAGGTCGTCCATTAATTGGAGCTGGGGTTAGTTGGGAGCCCTCATGTTCATTGACCTTGGATAACATACTGAGACCCTAAGGCTGTGCTTTTGAAAGAGCATTAGAATTAGATCCTGATGAGCAGTGAATGGGGTGGGTGTTGACGAAACACAACAATGACAATGAAATGGAGGTGATAGTGCAGTAATAAAAATATCGATTAGCCGTTCTGCTAGAGGCAAAGGTCGAGGTAAAGTGAGACTACCCTGTGTCTTCTTTTGCCTCCTCAATCATCACCACTTTCTTGTCCCGTCACTCACTCGCTCTTTGTGTTATCTTCTATTTTTTTTGTTCCTCGGTATCCCTCCCTCTCCTCCGCAGGTATGTGTGTGTGTTGGTTCTAGTAGTAACTGCTCTGGGTGTGCGTCGTACACACCCACTGCAAGCATGAGACGGAGCAGCATGCAGAACCATCTTCCTCCTAACCGAGGCGTAAAGAATTTGCATTGTTCGACTCCACCAGCAGCGGTGCCTCCAACTCCCACCCACCCACATTTCTGAGCATGTATGTGTTTTGTGCCAACAATAACGCACACGCCCTCACATGAAATGCTATGCATGCACTGGATATTTACATACTATCTTTGTTATCAGTCTTTTTTTTGAGGCTGCAGGTGAAGTTTGCATTCTTCCCTCTCTAGACCTTGACTTGTACACCACAGAGGTAATTCCACAGGGAGTGTGTCCGATAACCGCTGATACTCAGAAATAAAGATGTCACTCCGGGGCCGTCGGGTGTAGCAATCCTTCAGGGTCCCAGGATCATTATTATAACTCCGACAATTATTTAATCAGAGTTCCGCTGTTTGCCAAAACTGGGATGCGAACGTGTTGAAAAACCAGTTAAACCTTCTCCTACAGTGCTGTTGTAGTTAAACTATGTCACCTGTCCAGTGAACTTTCAACTTGAACATCTACTGCACCTAACTACTCTGATGCTGTGCACATCTTATCATGACAACTCGTACTCTCGGCTTTTATATTCTCATTCATACTTCTCTTGACAGACCTTTGTTGCTGTGTAGCAACACATAGTGATACACGTCACATACAAATCTAAATGTGCCTGTTGTGTCTAAATGAACAATAAGAGCAAGAGCTGATGATGATGATGATGATATCCTGCCATCGAGTAACTAGTTCCGCCGCATTCCGCCCCAATCATACATGTTGAAACAGTGAGTGCTCCATAATGTCCTGCCACGTCTTGTGTTGCATGGAGCTGATAAGCAGCTGTACAGGTACGGAGACCACTTCTGGAAGAAAAACACAAACACAAACACTGACGTGTACAGAAAATGCAGATAAACTCGTCAAAGATGATTTAAAGTGAGGTGTCACGACAACGATTCTGCTCTTTCAGGGTTCATCAGCTGTTTCCTGATCATGCATCTAAACATTTTGTTTTTTTCAAAGCACATTTCTGAGCAGGCAGACCATGAAAAACAGCTTTAAGAAGTTAACAGGGCAGAGCGAGGCGCGTGGAACAGGTCCGCCCGGTCTGCTCCTCCGCTGCCTTTACTGAGGACACACCTGCTGGCCTGGGTGGAGCTGAGACAGGTGGACGCTCCTTAACTATAAGGGAGGGAGACGCCACGAGAGACGAGAGAGGGCGTGAGAGGAAAGAGGAGAGGAGAGAGTGAGGTTGGAAGACACAACACCCGTAGTCCGATTACAACAAACCGACCCGAGCAGTCTCCCAAGATGTCGAACAAGGAATACAGTGCTGTGAAGATCAGCAAGTGAGTTCGCTCTGTGTGTGTGTGTGTGTGTGTGTGTGTGTGTGTGTGTGTGTGTGTGTGGAAAGCTGTGGAGACCTTCGACGAGGAGCGCAGAGCCCGGCTGCTGCAGTTCGTCACCGGCTCCTCCAGAGTTCCCCTGCAAGGCTTCAAGGCCCTCCAAGGTGAGAACACCCCAGGAGGGAAACTGTGCATGCTTTTGTTTTTGTTTTACGTGAACGTAGGTACAACATGAATGCGAATCTCAGATCCACAATGTGTGGTAGTGAAGTCTTTACTGTTCCTTTGTTGTGCACAAAGTGCGCTCCACATGTGTTTTGGGATTCTTTGCTTCCCTGAGTCTCTGGGTTCCTCTGACCTGACATGAGCCGTGAGTCTGCGTGTAGTGCAGCGGTTCACCGGGTCCACGCTGGCAGACGATGCTGCTCAGAGACGGAGCACCCAGGCACGAGGAGTACACCGTGTTCCACAGGCAGGCGGCGCCCTCGCACGCCTTATGTAACCGTTTGATCTGCTGAATCTGAGCAACTTGAAAGTAGTTTCTGAGACCGTGACCCGGACAGAGCGGAGCAGGTGTGCAGGGAGGTCCACTTTGACTAAACTGATTGTGTTTATTCCTGTAGGTGCTGCTGGCCCTCGACTCTTTACCATCCACCAGATTGATGCCAGCACCAACAACCTGCCCAAAGCCCACACCTGGTGAGGAAACGAGAAGTGATGAGAGTAGTTAATACAGTGGAAACCTCTCGACCTCGTCTGTCCAATTGATCGCTATAAGAAGATGATTTAATAATCTCAAGCACTGCACGCCAGAGAGCAACGTTGTCAAATGGTTCTGGATAATTATATCCTCAGTCTGGATACAATTATCCAGTTTTTTATCTGAATTACATTATTGTACTGTGTATAGTTCAAATGCACTATAATATAGTACAGCACGTATATACCATAAACACACATATATATATATATTACTGTAGTCCAGATTATGATTAGGCCTTAAACAGTATTGTGCCCTTTACAAATACCTTCAGTACTGCAAATAGGCTACTGAACCACAGCTTGTTGCTGGTTTCAGTGCATTTCTACATTTAACAGGCTTTAAGAAAAAAGTAGAATTACTGTAGTTTGAATGTATGAAAAGACCCCAAATGAACACTGTAAGCAGACTTGATTACTATGAGCAAATGATTTAAACAGGAATCATTCTGTCCCAATCTTTGTGATCCATATCAGCGGTTTCCACTATATTATTAAACCTCTTTGTGTTTGACTTGAGTCACGCGCTGTGCAGCAGTGTAGTGATTCAGAACAAAATATGATTTTTAAACCCGTCTTCCCGTTCCGTTTTTTTTTTTCCAGTTTTAACCGGATCGACATTCCTCCCTACGAGCAGTACGACAAGCTGTACGACAAGTTGCTGACTGCCATCGAGGAGACGTGCGGCTTCGCTGTAGAGTGAGTCCCGGCAGAGCTCAGCAACGACCAGAAGCAACATGGATTGGCCATGGGGGGGGGGGGGGGGGGACATGTGGCCCGAGCTCAGGGAGGGTGGGCAGAGAGGACCGGAAAATGTCACCGGACTCTGGTTTTTCCTTTTGAGACCCTCCAGCCCTCCTTCACGTCGTCTTTTATTATTGAAAAGGATCTCTTCAGCTGCTAATAACTCAGACTATTTACTAACCCGTGGAACCTGCAAAGTCGCTGGCTCTTCCCTTTTTTTTTTTTTTATCCAAGTTCATTTTAACATTTAAACAATAGACTGTATTCCATGTAGCAATGCTCCATCTTACCAAGCAGAACACAAGGTCGGTCCACTCTGAAACGACATGAAGACTGGTTTGTTTGCTAGAGCACAGGGCCATTAAAGGTTCCCTCCACCACTTGAAAACACTAAACTTTGAATCTGGCGTGTCTCGTGCCGTTTGGTGCCTCGGAGTGTTCACGTCGGGGCTGTTGGTAAACGCCCAAGGCTGGAAACCGCGGGGATGTGTGCGGATGACGAGGCGAGCCCGACTGTTTACAACCCTCTCCAAAGACGGCAGCGGGGACCTCCGCCCCCGAGTCGCTGCCCAACACGTAGCGCTTCGTTTCCCCCACAAACCTATTTCACACGTTTGGACAGCTAGTTTTGTTTAAAAAAAAAAAGAAAAGAAAAATGGATGAAATACATGAATGAATACCTTGAAATGTGTTATTTTTATATAACAAGGGGGGGAATTGAAAAAGAAACAATAAAATTCTATATAATATATATAATTTATTGCTGTTATATTCCCCTATCCATTGTTTCAGAAAAAAAAAAAAAAGATCTTTTAAATGTTACGTGTTTAAATTATAGAAGACAATTTGTGAAAACCGAACTAAGCTCGACTGATCTTTACTTCAGAATGCTGTGGTTGTATTCCTCTCGCACACTGTGCACAGGAGCGGTGCGTCTTAACACATCTTCAACACACGGTGTCCTCTGAGTGCCATCATCATTTCACAATGAAAGAATCTTTGCTAATATCCAGCGAACCCTTTAAATTCTACTGATTTCATTCTGGAGCTACACGTGGTGGTGAGATGTTTCCCCGACTGTTACAGCTTTTTTTTTTTGTTAACACTTTGTCATTTGTAGCTGGGCTATATTAATGTCACTAGCATGAAACCTCCCATCCTTTTTCTAACGGCGTTCTGTTTCAGAAGAGTCCAAAGCTCCATCGTCATCTATTTCATGCTGCCTCCACTTTGTCGTCGTCGTTGTTGTTGTTGGGGAAAAAAAAGAAAAATAACCTCTACTACCTTCTCGCCATGTGGTGCTAAACAGCATTAACGTTTGTGTCTGGTATTGGCAACCTTACTCATCGACACACTACTGCTCAAAGTGCACACTTACACTACACCGTTTGTGGCCGCAAAGCATTCCCAAGCAATCAAGAGCTCCAGCTGGCCACATTCTCAGGAGACGTCGCGTGTCAGTTTCAAATGTCCTTCGATTGGACGACCGACGAGGAACTAATTCTGACCATTTGTCTTTCCTGAATGTTAAAAAAAAAAAAAGTCTTGTCGTTTAAATAGTTTTTTTGCCCACAGCCGACCATTAACACACAGTAACCGGTGCATGAGTCCATGTGTGCTCTTTGGTTGAAAGGGAACTGAATGAGATGGATCCTGTTTAGGCCTGCTACACAGTCCCATCAGTGATGTTTCTAATTAGAGAGAGAGGGGGGGGGGTTGTTTTCTACGATTTACAAATGAAATTCTTGAATGTTTTCAACACAAAAAAAAAAAATGCTGCCTGTCTAGCAATCTCTATGACCGTGGACTGTTCTTTAACGTTTGCATACACTTAAAAAGGAAAGAAACAAATAAACTGTTTTCATCTTCATTTCTTTGTATGTGGACAAGTGTATGCAGCGTGACGTGTCCTCAGATGGTGCTTTGTACAGTAATAAGATATTGTTCATGTATGTGGATCAGACGACCTGTAATTTATCTTTAACTTAAGTGGGGGGGGGGAAATGAAAAGAGGAATTGCACACGAACAGAACGAGGTTGCCATGTGTATTTAACGGTGACTTTTTTTTTTTTTTCTTTAGCAGATATTCATTCGCCTTTTAAGTCCAGTGCACAAGCTGACGGCCCTACTGTCTGTTCCTACACTACACCGCTCAGCATCGCCCCGTAGCCGCCGCTCATCCAACAACTCGTTATTAGTGACAGTTGAGAGATGCTGCTCTTGTTTTGGTTGTTTTTTTTTAATCGCATGATCCACTAGCAGGACTATATCTCTCATAGCTGACTGATGCAATTTGATGTATGTTAACACTATCATTTTGTAAGAGTATTTTATTTTTGTGTGTAATTAGTTCTAATTAAACTTGCCTTTGTCTAACAATGTAAGGCCTTGTACAAATATATGTCCTGTGCTTTTTCACCTCTTTGATTGGTTGTTTCAAATGTCATAAAAGCTTCTTTTATTTTAGTGCTTCAACAAGTCCTTTGGTCCAGCAATTATTCAGATTAGATCAATTTATCAGGGGCTTGTGAGTACTGTACTGTACTGAGAGTAACTATCAAGTGTGGGGGGGGGATGCAAATACTCTTTCTTTACATCTGAATGCCCCTCGTCTCTGACCACCTACTGTGTCCTCACTGATACCACTCTGGATTAACACATCTGGCAGATGGCTCTTAGGGGGGGGGGGGGGGCAGGGAAAGGGGGTAAAAGGACAATGGATGAAGCTGTTGGAAAATAAGGTGTCAAGTACAGTTTGTGTTCTTGAAAACGGTCCGTCTACACAGACTGGAAGAAGGACAGAAAGTGAGACTTCATCAGGGTAACAGTGGTTCATATTTTGAGGGTACCATGTGTAATCACTAGTATAAGGGATAAGTATGTCAAATATGTACATACATGTAGCTACATACGAAATACACAATGTGTGTGTATTTTTTCTTGTATAGTATAAGCCACTCATAGAGAATTGATACACATTTTCTTATATACAGTATGTGTATATATATATATAGAGAGAGAGATATATATGTTCATGTTTTAGTACCGCAATAATGTAGTTCGTGAGTAAACGTCACTCTCACTGAAAGTGTATTCTTTTTGGTCCACCATTGAGTTTAGAGGCAGCCTGGTTGACTTCTGTTAATTTTCCTTTGGAAGAAAACTGCTTTCTGTCTTTTTTTCCCACACTTTGAACATCAGAATCCCATTTTGTATCTTTAATCTAGGCCTATATTAATTTCTTAACATTTGCTTATATACTTATTCCAACAGAAGTTAGGTGAACTTCATTACTCGGGTCTAATTAAAAGAAAAATACAAAAAAAGTAGTTTTCATGTTTGGGTTGGTCCTGATGACGTCATTTACCGAAACACGTCAGAGCGTAGTCCGAGCCGGATTACCAGTCTCTTGTTTCGTACATATCCTTCCGCTTGACTCCGCCACCAGTTATTGAAATTTGTATCAAAAGAATAAAACGTGAAACAATATAAATGTAAGAGAAAGTGCAAAACATTACATATATCGTTTATGTAACGTTAGAGACTTATTTTGGATAGGCTCTAACGTTACATAAGTGGTGATGTAATTTGAGAATAACTCACTTGTGTTTTTCTGTGTGCTCTAATCTAACTTGTATAATATATTCAGTGGAGGGTTAGGGGATCCATATTTACTATTCTTGGTAAGAGGTATAGTGAACTTAAAGTACGGTTTCACCGGTCTGCAATGGGTCTATGTTTCCAGTCGGCAGAAACTGAAGTAAACTGTCTGGCGGATGAATACATAGGAAGTGGGACTTCCTCTTGCCATATATACGGGTCTAATTTTTCATTACCGGCATTCAGCACCACTGCCGGTCGAGTTTTTAGTCGGTGGTCAAACCACAAAGAAGGGTATTTATCTTTTTTATTTATAAAACTTGTTTACAGAATGCCTGGATATTCCGACAGAGACCGCGGCAGGGATAGAGATAGAGGGTGAGTATCATTTATTATGTTTTAGACGAGCTTCTTCCTCGTGTGATTCGTAGAAATGGCTGACAAGACTCGTAACCAAGGAAAATTAACCGATGGGTGAAATACCGTCACATTTTAGAAGAATATGACTGGATATTAGTATTTTGTTTTCTTAACCGAAATCTTACCAAGTTGAAAAGCAGTTAGTTGTCTGTCTTTATTTAAACCGCACAAGGCCCCGGATGTTTAACGGGCCCGTTGTCTTTGGCTCGAGGCCTAGTTTGGCCTCGTGCCCCCGCACAGCGGCTTTTCGTTAGCTTTAGGCTAACGTTAGCCTAACCGTAACTCGGCCTCACATTCCACTGCCACATGTAACTCTTTTACTCAATACAGGCTGTGAATATCATCGGGACTGCTTTTGTAAAACATGTCCCCATAACGAAGCCACGCTGTTAATGATATTCACTCTTTTGCTTACATAAGTCAATGTGTTGCTCCAGCCGGCTAGTCGGCTTTTCGCCATGTGGCGGCATGAATGCGGATACAAAATGGCGGCTGTTTTCCATTGTTCCTCTACTGGTTGGAAAGTATATGGCAGCTAACGTAATGTATTTTCACAGAATGACGCAGTTAAGATGGACTTCTTATTGTTGAATATTGCGGTTGGCCACCACACAGGACATGATTGTGCCCAGTCTTTTTTGAAACCACGACCTAACTGTTGATTTAATTGCAGCTATGGCGGCAGCGGTGGTCCCCCTCGCTTTGGAGGGAACCGTGGCGGTGGAGGAGGAGGGGGAGGAAAGTTCGGCAATCCCGGTGAACGACTGCGGAAGAAACAATGGAACATGGACGAGCTCCCGAAGTTTGAGAAAAACTTCTACCAACAGCATCCCGATGTTGCCCGGAGGACTCCGGTATGTAACGACGGTCGGCATGGTCCATGACATGTTACGTAACACCGCTTGACACGTGCTCCCTCCTGCACGTGGTGGGTTATGCAATCGGTTATGGCCACTGAACTGAACTCTTCATTCATTCTTCTCTTGCAGCAAGACGTCGAACAATACAGAAGGTCCAAAGTAATTACATTTAAGGGGAGAGAATGTCCAAATCGCATTGCCAAGTTCCACGAGGCCGCCTTTCCATGTAAGTTAAAAATAAATTGGTGAAATGTATCGCAAGAGAGGGCCCCATCATAAGTAGTCACTGTGCAACGTCTCACCTGGTTTCAGGCATTTTATTTGATAAAAAATAAATGATACTCCCCCTTCAAAAAAGCACTTTCTTTGTCCGCTCAGTGACTCGGTAAGTTGTCTAAGATGGGCATATTACATCATCACTGTGTGTGAGATGGCAGCGACACTGGCTGACTAATCTCAATCAGTGATGAGACAAACTCGTATGATGCGTTGCACCCTGACATTCTTTATTTCAATTCTGGGAACTGAATGAAATGTGTAGCTGTCTGTTGGTGAAATGTATCACAAAGAAGGTATAGTGCATCTCTTAATTGTTTCTTTCCTCCAGCTTATGTGATGGATGTGATCAACAAACTGAACTGGAGTGAACCAACACCCATCCAGGCTCAAGGCTGGCCCCTGGCCCTCAGTGGCAAAGATATGGTCGGCATTGCACAGACTGGCTCTGACAAGACGCTTTCCGTAAGTTAAATGTTCTCTCTCTAATTTGTTCTGATCATAAAATACTGCATTTATCTCTACTGACCCGTGGCTAATGTATAAAACATTGCATAGGCTTTTATCTTTTACAATTGAAACATGCTTACGGGAATAGTTGGTGTGCTCCCCCTTCACAAAAGCACTTTCTTTGTCCGCTCAGTGACTCGGTAAGTTGTCCTAGATGGGCATATTACACCATCACTGTGTGTGAGATGGCAGCGACACTGGCTGACTAATCTCAATCAGTGATGAGACAAACTCATATGATGCGTTGCACCCTGACATTCTTTATTTCAATTCTGGGAACTGAATGAAACGTGTAGCTGTCTGTTGGTGAAATGTATCACAAAGAAGGTATAGTGCATCTCTTAATTGTTTCTTTCCTCCAGCTTATGTGATGGATGTGATCAACAAACTGAACTGGAGTGAACCAACACCCATCCAGGCTCAAGGCTGGCCCCTGGCCCTCAGTGGCAAAGATATGGTCGGCATTGCACAGACTGGCTCTGGCAAGACGCTTTCCGTAAGTTAAATGTTCTCTCTCTAATTTGTTCTGATCATAAAATACTGCATTTATCTCTACTGACCCGTGGCTAATGTATAAAACATTGCATAGGCTTTTATCTTTTACAATTGAAACATGCTTACGGGAATAGTTGGTGTGCTCCCCCTTCAAAAAAGGAAATTTCCTTGTCCGCTCAGTGACTCGGTCAGTTGTCGTAGAAGGGCATATTACCTCATCACTGTGGGTGAGATGGCAGTGACACTATGGCTGACTAATCCCAATCAGTGATGAGACATGAATACAACAATCTTCAGAAACCTTTTCTGTTTATTTCCTCTTCTGTTTGTGTTCTACTTCCATCCTTCAGTGAAATAAACGACTAACACTGCTGGTTTGAATGTTGATGATAAAGTGACTATAAGTAACGAGTAATAAGATGGCTGGCTTCAATTCATCATCGCTTTGCCAATTTCAACATTTGTCTAGCTCATTGACGTGACTGTTGTGTTTTTTTTTTCTGCAGTATTTGCTGCCTGCAATTGTGCACATCAACCACCAGCCGTTCCTGGAACGTGGAGACGGCCCCATCGTAAGTAGTCACTGTGCAACGTCTCACCTGGTTTCAGGCATTTTATCTGATAAAAAATAAATGATGGTCCCATTTCAAAAAAGCACTTTCTTTGTCCGCTCAGTGACTCGGTAAGTTGTCCTAGATGGGCATATTACATCATCACTGTGTGTGAGATGGCAGCGACACTGGCTGACTAATCTCAATCAGTGATGAGACAAACTCATATGATGCGTTGCACCCTGACATTCTTTATTTCAATTCTGGCAACTGAATGAAACGTGTAGCTGTCTGTTGCCTTACATGCGCTGAAAAGTTATATTTTCCCTCTCGACAGTGCTTGGTGTTGGCCCCGACCCGTGAGCTGGCACAGCAGGTGCAACAGGTGGCTGCAGAATATGGCAGAGCTTCTCGCCTGAAGTCCACCTGTATCTACGGAGGCGCACCCAAGGGACCCCAGATCCGTGACCTGGAAAGGGGTATTGTAACTTTTTTTTGTAATACATTTTGAAAATATGTTATGTTATTTATTTGATAAAAAATAAATGATGGTCCCATTTCAAAAAAGCACTTTCTTTGTCCGCTCAGTGACTCGGTAAGTTGTCCTAGATGGGCATATTACACCATCACTGTGTGTGAGATGGCAGCGACACTGGCTGACTAATCTCAATCAGTGATGAGACAAACTCATATGATGCGTTGCACCCTGACATTCTTTATTTCAATTCTGGGAACTGAATGAAACGTGTAGCTGTCTGTTGGTGAAATGTATCACAAAGAAGGTATAGTGCATCTCTTAATTGTTTCTTTCCTCCAGCTTATGTGATGGATGTGATCAACAAACTGAACTGGAGTGAACCAACACCCATCCAGGCTCAAGGCTGGCCCCTGGCCCTCAGTGGCAAAGATATGGTCGGCATTGCACAGACTGGCTCTGGCAAGACGCTTTCCGTAAGTTAAATGTTCTCTCTCTAATTTGTTCTGATCATAAAATACTGCATTTATCTCTACTGACCCGTGGCTAATGTATAAAACATTGCATAGGCTTTTATCTTTTACAATTGAAACATGCTTACGGGAATAGTTGGTGTGCTCCCCCTTCAAAAAAGGAAATTTCCTTGTCCGCTCAGTGACTCGGTCAGTTGTCGTAGAAGGGCATATTACCTCATCACTGTGGGTGAGATGGCAGTGACACTATGGCTGACTAATCCCAATCAGTGATGAGACATGAATACAACAATCTTCAGAAACCTTTTCTGTTTATTTCCTCTTCTGTTTGTGTTCTACTTCCATCCTTCAGTGAAATAAACGACTAACACTGCTGGTTTGAATGTTGATGATAAAGTGACTATAAGTAACGAGTAATAAGATGGCTGGCTTCAATTCATCATCGCTTTGCCAATTTCAACATTTGTCTAGCTCATTGACGTGACTGTTGTGTTTTTTTTTTCTGCAGTATTTGCTGCCTGCAATTGTGCACATCAACCACCAGCCGTTCCTGGAACGTGGAGACGGCCCCATCGTAAGTAGTCACTGTGCAACGTCTCACCTGGTTTCAGGCATTTTATCTGATAAAAAATAAATGATGGTCCCATTTCAAAAAAGCACTTTCTTTGTCCGCTCAGTGACTCGGTAAGTTGTCCTAGATGGGCATATTACACCATCACTGTGTGTGAGATGGCAGCGACACTGGCTGACTAATCTCAATCAGTGATGAGACAAACTCATATGATGCGTTGCACCCTGACATTCTGTATTTCAATTCTGGGAACTGAATGAAACGTGTAGCTGTCTGTTGGTGAAATGTATCACAAAGAAGGTATAGTGCATCTCTTAATTGTTTCTTTCCTCCAGCTTATGTGATGGATGTGATCAACAAACTGAACTGGAGTGAACCAACACCCATCCAGGCTCAAGGCTGGCCCCTGGCCCTCAGTGGCAAAGATATGGTCGGCATTGCACAGACTGGCTCTTTTGGTGACAGTGGGACATGCTAGTTGGACACTCGGACAAAATCCAAGCTCACACTCCTCCCTCGCCTGCGTTTCAAAGTCATGTCGAGACCTGCCAACGAGAGACATTATGGTCACGTGAACACTGGAAAAGTCTTGCCATGCCGAGAGTGGGGATGCACTGTTTGTAGACATTCTGCAAATTGGTTCAGATCTACAGTTTCTTATCAAGAGACACTGCAGTGTGAGCTTTATAGCGAGCATCCCGTGAGCGTGTGACAAAGACTTTTAAATACTAGTTCAAGCACACTAGGAGGCAGTAGTGTGCATAGCAGCTACTGTATAGCGACGCCTGTGGGTCATTTGACAATATGTGGGGCGTGTGCTGCAATGGGAATGGACTAGTGAATGCATACTCCAGACAATGGTAAGACTTCTGATCCCTTCTTTCTGAGGGTGGTTTGTCAGTGGTTCAAGAGGGGTGGGTTTTATTTTATCCCACTGGATTGGAAGCCAATGGAGTGTGCATCGTTTCTCTTTTCCCACCGTAGTCTCCCCGGGGAGTAAATGTTTGCCTCTAGTTCTGACTAATGCTAGTCTTTGTGGATTTTCCAACCATTTGTACCTCATGACCGCACTAACATGGCCTTTTTTGTTTTTGATCTGGTTGTTGTGGTGGCACTGGCGCACGCACGTCTTTGTGTGCTGTCCTCCTTTTCCTTTATGCCACACCGCAACACAATCTTACAGATGTTGAAGATGTGAAATTTGTCATCAACTTTGACTACCCCAACAACTCTGAGGACTATATCCACCGCATTGGCAGAACAGCTCGTAGCCAAAAGACAGGCACGGCTTACACCTTCTTCACTCCAAACAACATGAGGCAGGCCAGTGACCTCATCTCTGTGCTCCGCGAGGCCAACCAGGCGATCAACCCCAAGCTCCTCCAAATGGCAGAAGACAGAGGAGGTAAATCTAATTGGTGAGATACAGAAACTGTGCTGTGAATTGCAGCCACTCTTTTTCTGCTGCTTTTTTTTCTGCTGCTTTTTTCTGAGAACTTGATACATTTTCCAATATAAACTTCTGTATCTCGAGGCTATATTTGCTTTAACTTTTTCTTTACAAAAAATACGATAGCCCTACGTCTCTTTTTTAAAATTGTCTATTTTCCTTTTCTTTTCCAGGTCGTTCAAGGGGAGGCAGAGGTGGTGATTTCAGAGATGACCGTCGGGATAGGTATTCTTCTGGAAGGCGTGATTTCGGCAGTTTTAGGGACCGGGATAATGGTAGAGGTTTTGACAACGGACCAAATAAAGCCTTTGGCACAGATACGCAGAATGGAGGCTATGGGGGCGGCAACAACAGCAGCGGCGGCGGCGACGGCTTCACTGGAGGCAGCTTCAATGGTAATGGACAGTCTAACTTTAACAACCAAACTGGAGCCTTCGCAGGCCAGAATTTCCAGGCCCAACAGTTTGCTCTCCCTAAGGGTGGCGCACAGACTGGTGCGAGTCACCCCCCATTCCCGTTCCCCCAGGCACAGGCTCCTCCTCCTCAGCAGCATCCTCCACCGCTGGTGCCGTACCCCATGCCTCCTCAGTTCGCTCAGTAACCACACCATACACTTGAAAGAAGTAATTTATTGCTTTTTTGTCTTGTTGAGTTCTACACCTATTAAAGATTTTTTGTATTTACACAACAGGGTTACAAACAACTTCAGCCTCTATCAAGCCTTTTAAAGATCTGCAGTGCAACCGTAGTGTTGCAGTTTTTTTTTTCCTATTACTATTTAATTTGTTACATTCCCGCAGTAATGTTTAGTTATGTTTTGTACTAGGTAATTACAAATGTATTGGTTTTTCATGTGTATCATTGAAAGTGATGTTAAGCTCCTAATTGGAAGTGCACTGCATGATCTTTCAAATAAAACTTAAAATTAATTTGCTTTTGTTTTTATTCTTTGAGCCTGCTCTACTCATCTACTCTGAGGAAAAAGATTAACACACTGGTAATACCATTTCTGTCCAGCAGGTGTCATGTTTCTCAAATAGACAAAGGTAGTGTGTAGTAGTCAGTATGGTACCCTTTTGATATTTAGTATATATATATTAAAATCTAGCACCCAACAGCTGATGTCAGTGTTTAGGTGTTGTGAAAACGTATGTAGCGAAACTGGAGTTTAGTAGTTTATATAAATCACGTCCTCCCTCAGACATTGTTAAATTGTGTCCCAGCAGCAGAAAGGGATTGGTAACCAGTTGTCTCGTGCCTCTCCCTCACTGGTAAGGGTGGCATCTTTGCAGCACTAATAACCTTTGGATGACATGATCCTCAAACCCTGTTAGGATATTGTCCCATTGTCTAAACCAGCTGATTTTGGCCTTAAAGGAGACGCTCTGAGAAGCCACCTATATTACTGGGCATGGCTGTATTACGAAATTAGCCCAATGCCACAGGCAGAGCTGTGACTTGAAACTCCATTATATTGTTCAGGCCCTTAAAACAGTTTTGTCGATGGTGTTTTTTTTATTCTTTGGCAAATTCGGAGCGAACGGTATTGCATTTGTTTTAACGTTTTTATCTTAAATGTAATTTAAAGATGTATCGATGCGTAGTAAACGGTCATAATGAAATCTGTGCAGTGTCGCATGTTTAGTGCAAATGGTCACATGACCAGAGCTGTGTACTTCCTGGCTGCATCAACGCTCCAAAACTAAAGGTTATTAAAGTAGAAGATAAAACTTGGATCAATATTTTTTGGTACACATTTTTAATGTCTAGTATTGATCTATATGCATTTGCAGTTTCTCAACTTTGTTGAGAGTCGTCATAGAATGAGTAAACATGTTGACGGCAGCAATAGTGACCGGCGGGGTAACACAGTGCATCTACACACATTGTTAACGTCGTACAAAGCTCTTGTTCTACCTTTCTACTCTAGTCTGTATTTTAGTTTCACTTTGAGTCAAACTGTGGAGGAGTGCCAGACCGGCTAGTTTGAGTAATTCAGAAACTGCTTATCTACTGAGATTCGAATTTAAAACCATCCCTGGGGTGTGTGTGTGTGTGTGTGTGTGTGTGTGTGTGCGCGCGCGCGTGCGCGCCAGTAACACTTAGGTTTCAAATGTATGTATGTAACTACTGGGCTGGGGTATAGATAAGAATGTTGACTGCATACTAGGAAAAAAATGTGACCGAACATAAAACACACTTTTTCATGAAAATTACGAAAAATACTGATTATTATTTTTTTCTTTATTTCAAAGGGTAACTAATGAGACGTGATTTGCATATTTTCATGTATGGTAAAAAAATCGGGATTAAATGGGTTAATAAAAAAAGAACATTTTTAAAAACATACATACATTGGAGCAGTGTTAATCCTAACCTCCACCACTGGTTCTGACCCCCAGGTTGTGTACAAAGTATAGGACACCAACTTTATGAAACTTTATAAGGAAACCAGTGATGCAGGTTCTATTTTCAAAGCACAGATATATTCTGCTGTCCGTCATAAGTATTGTCAGACACCCAAAATGAAAGGACTCTTATCAGGATCAGCATCAAAATAATCTGATGTACATAACCGTAACTAGGCTATGTGTTGAGGCGACCCCTGGGCCCCTGGGCCCCTGGTAGGTCACAGTAGAGCTGCTGCTCCACCTTTAACACTTTATCAAGGACTGAAACCTGTTCACAGGTCAGCGCCTGCTGATTAGATCTGTCGGTGAACAGTACCTGCTACTCAGGAGTGCTGTGGGTGCGGCTCATCTAAATTGCTCTCTGCATATTTACAGAACCGAGGGCTGGAAGTATGTGTGGAACGCTCGCTGTGTAAATACTGAAGCGTTCTTTCTTTCGTGTGTCAATTGTTTTTCCGCATCCAGATATGTGACAGCCACACCCTGCTGTTGACGTAACCATTTAAAAAAAAAAAAACACGTTGAGCTTGTACTTATTTAATCTGTTTTCATGCGGGGAAAACTCATTTCTCAGTGAAATAAAGGAGCCAAAGTGACAAAGGTTATTCATGATTTACTGTATGTCAATTTTATCTGAGTGGGTTCAAGCCACGCTTATCTCGGATGGATTGCACAATGTGGAATTTAAACAGGTGGGTTGTGCTCAATTTAATTGCAGGGTTGAACACAATAACGTGAACACCTGTACCATATGATGAAACCCTTTCAATTAATGCCACAGGTATGAAGCTTATAAAGGAACGCAAGTGTTGAATCAACTATTGTCGTTTTAGTTGTATTTATTAGCGCGAGAGAGAGAGAGAGATTTTATTGCACAGGTGTTCATGTTATTGTGTCCAACCCCTCCACACCTCCTCAACATACGAGGCCTGGCCTGGACTTTTTAAATATGAACTATAGCCATTATTTCCTATTTCTGAACTTCTGGATTTGTGGTTTTGTGTCTCGTTGTATCTCTTTCCTTTGCTGTGGCTCAGAGGTAGAACAGGTCGTCCATTAATTGGAGCTGGGGTTAGTTGGGAGCCCTCATGTTCATTGACCTTGGATAACATACTGAGACCCTAAGGCTGTGCTTTTGAAAGAGCATTAGAATTAGATCCTGATGAGCAGTGAATGGGGTGGGTGTTGACGAAACACAACAATGACAATGAAATGGAGGTGATAGTGCAGTAATAAAAATATCGATTAGCCGTTCTGCTAGAGGCAAAGGTCGAGGTAAAGTGAGACTACCCTGTGTCTTCTTTTGCCTCCTCAATCATCACCACTTTCTTGTCCCGTCACTCACTCGCTCTAACCCTCTCCTCCGCAGGTATGTGTGTGTGTTGGTTCTAGTAGTAACTGCTCTGGGTGTGCGTCGTACACACCCACTGCAAGCATGAGACGGAGCAGCATGCAGAACCATCTTCCTCCTAACCGAGGCGTAAAGAATTTGCATTGTTCGACTCCACCAGCAGCGGTGCCTCCAACTCCCACCCACCCACATTTCTGAGCATGTATGTGTTTTGTGCCAACAATAACGCACACGCCCTCACATGAAATGCTATGCATGCACTGAATATTTACATACTATCTTTGTTATCAGTCTTTTTTTTTTGAGGCTGCAGGTGAAGTTTGCATTCTTCCCTCTCTAGACCTTGACTTGTACACCACAGAGGTAATTCCACAGGGAGTGTGTCCGATAACCGCTGATACTCAGAAATAAAGATGTCACTCCGGGGCCGTCGGGTGTAGCAATCCTTCAGGGTCCCAGGATCATTATTATAACTCCGACAATTATTTAATCAGAGTTCCGCTGTTTGCCAAAACTGGGATGCGAACGTGTTGAAAAACCAGTTAAACCTTCTCCTACAGTGCTGTTGTAGTTAAACTATGTCACCTGTCCAGTGAACTTTCAACTTGAACATCTACTGCACCTAACTACTCTGATGCTGTGCACATCTTATCATGACAACTCGTACTCTCGGCTTTTATATTCTCATTCATACTTCTCTTGACAGACCTTTGTTGCTGTGTAGCAACACATAGTGATACACGTCACATACAAATCTAAATGTGCCTGTTGTGTCTAAATGAACAATAAGAGCAAGAGCTGATGATGATGATGATGATGATGATATCCTGCCATCGAGTAACTAGTTCCGCCGCATTCCGCCCCAATCATACATGTTGAAACAGTGAGTGCTCCATAATGTCCTGCCACGTCTTGTGTTGCATGGAGCTGATAAGCAGCTGTACAGGTACGGAGACCACTTCTGGAAGAAAAACACAAACACAAACACTGACGTGTACAGAAAATGCAGATAAACTCGTCAAAGATGATTTAAAGTGAGGTGTCACGACAACGATTCTGCTCTTTCAGGGTTCATCAGCTGTTTCCTGATCATGCATCTAAACATTTTGTTTTTTTCAAAGCACATTTCTGAGCAGGCAGACCATGAAAAACAGCTTTAAGAAGTTAACAGGGCAGAGCGAGGCGCGTGGAACAGGTCCGCCCGGTCTGCTCCTCCGCTGCCTTTACTGAGGACACACCTGCTGGCCTGGGTGGAGCTGAGACAGGTGGACGCTCCTTAACTATAAGGGAGGGAGACGCCACGAGAGACGAGAGAGGGCGTGAGAGGAAAGAGGAGAGGAGAGAGTGAGGTTGGAAGACACAACACCCGTAGTCCGATTACAACAAACCGACCCGAGCAGTCTCCCAAGATGTCGAACAAGGAATACAGTGCTGTGAAGATCAGCAAGTGAGTTCGCTCTGTGTGTGTGTGTGTGTGTGTGTGTGTGTGTGTGTGTGTGTGTGTGTGTGTGTGTGTGTGTGTGTGTCGGGTTTCCTAGTCTTACAACACTGTCCCTTGTCTTTCGCTGTGTTTTCTCCCTAAAGCAGGCTGTTCTTTTGTATCCTGATGATTTATGTTTGCACAGTCCACCTCAGGAGTCAGGTGCCAAATGAAAAAAAACAATGATCTGACTCTCCGAAATACATTCTGTGTGTTGAATACAAATATCTGCCTTTCATTCATTCTTAAGTGTGGGAGCATGAGCTTTGGAAAATGAATGAATGAGCCCTCCTTTAACACACCGCCTCGGTCTTCTCCTGTTTACTCTGATGTGTTCGTAACTTTTTACATGTTCATCACTGATTGTCCTCTCGTGGCCTTATCCGAGTCCTTTACTCATCCGCAGCACTTTTATTGGCTTCTTTGCTCAGGGGGGGTGTTTCATCAAAGTTTACTTGACTCACTAAATCCATTTTCTGGTGGCACTCAAAAGCCTCGGCCGGTGTTCGGACTCATTAAGCTGAAAGATCAACAGTGTGCCTTCAGTGCTCTAATCCAACCGAGACAGCACAATAATAGAGTGCATGCCTTGTTGTCATTGCTATGCAGTGGAACCGGTGGTTGTTTGAGTTGAGGGGGAGGGAGTTGGCTCTCGCTGTTATCAATCATGTTTTATGAAGTGCAATAAATGTGTGGACTTCTTGAGAGTTTGCTATTGAGCAACCTTCACCTGGCTCCCCTCACAGTGACTTGTTGTCACCCAGGGGGGCGGGGGGGGGGGGGGGGTGGGGGCACACACACTGTTGAACATTAGCGCTCCTTCACAGAGGGGCGTGTCGTGCAAGCCAAAGGCTCGAGGTGGTTACTGACATGAGAGAGAGGAAGGGCTGAGGGAGTGGCACAGTGGAACTTAGGTTTTGATGGATGTGAGTGAGTCACTGAGTGCGTAATGCGGTGAACATGGTTGATTATTCCTAATTATGGCGGAAAAAAAACCAACAGCTGTGTGTTTGTTATGCGGCTCCCAGCAATTGAATGAACTCACCCACATGTTGGACCTTGTGGGACATGTTGGAAGCAGAGATAAGAGCAGAGTTTGAGTGAAGGAGCAGTCAGGAAGCATTCAGATCCTGTACTTAAGTAAAAGTACTTAAGTACTCATACCACGAGTAAAAGTCCTGCATTGAACATGTTACTAAAGTAAAAGTATGTAGAAATAATCAGGAAGATGTAGAAGTACTCAAACATGTCCCCTGTGAGTGTTTTACCAGCCTATTGTACAGGCCTTCTGTATCATTAGGTTATTATTACTCACGTGTTGTTTGTGTAGCATTTTACTGTTGAAGTTGAGCAAATATTGAACTAGTGATGAATTTCATTATGGGTTCGTCTCCTGATTGACTGATTAATTGAAAGGGATGGCAGCAACATGTAAGAAGCTGGAACCATGATATGTTTGGCATTTTTTTGCATAAAAATTGCAGATAATAAAAAAAGAAAAATACTTTCTGTCAATTTACTTATTGTTTCAGCTGTACACCTGTACACTGTTGGGTAGTTTAGCATCATCATCTATACGATTGAGAAAATACTCAAGGAGTAGTATCTGGCTAAATGTGTAAAGTCACATTCCATCATTGGGAGTGATGGAAAAGAAGTCACTAGAGGAAGTAATCCAGCCCGCCTACTACGAGCCATAATGTCTGACTCTGTCAAAGCCCTGAAATGAATGACACTGATAAGAGGTGAATGCGACAGTGTGACACATTCTTCTGTCACACACAGACAACATTCCTGAGTGTTAATTGTAAGGTTAGGGTTACAACCCCCCCCCCCCCCCCCCCCCCCTCTACAATGTGTCCCCTGGGTCCTGACCCGGGTGTGTCACAATAAATAGTTGGCTTTCATATCACAGCCGAGGAGGAATGACAGAACAAACACCCAAAGAGCACAAACAGGTCCGCAGAGAGCTGCTCATGAGTGACGTGTCGGTGAAGAATTGTGTTGAGCAGGTGAAGGAATCTTCTTTGTTGGCGCCCTGAGTGGGTTTTTATGTCCACACCTGAACCATTGAGTCCAGCAACCTTTTCTTACAAAAGTAACAACTGTCAAGTTGAAGTGCAAAAGCAGCTTTTTAATATGACCATACATGGGAAATAACTAACTGCATTTAAGTATTATACTTAAATGCAACTATGAGGTACTTTAAATCTTTCTCAAATGCTGATGTAGGCATTTAAGTACAAAAACAAGCCATTTATTCACAGTAACAAGATCATATCTGACCTACTTTCTACTAGTAGTTTGAAGGATTTTGACCGTCATCTTTCTGTGCTCTTACCCAGGACTCAGGCCGCTGACCTGGCTGTGGTGGTTTCTCGCATGCAGAAGAATGCAGACCAAGCAGAGAAGAACATCCTGACATCAGAGCGGCTGCTGACTGTGGTAAGAAGTCCATGTTGGACTTATGACTTGATATTTATTTACTATTTTGAGACCTGAAAGTCGTCACTAGATCAGCTTTGCACCATACGATCTTACACGAGAACATACACTGCAGGGCGTTGGTCCTTTCAATGTAAATAAAGTGGTATTAAAACAAGCTTTGGAAGGAAAACCGCCAGTACTAATGTCATGTCATGAATCAGCGTGTTCAGCACTTAGAGACCTGGAAGATGATCATGTGATATGATTTCCTTTAACAGAACTTTAAAGCTTTTTCAAAATCAGATAAACTAAGAAAAAAGATTGTCGACGCAAGGGCATTTTTCTTCTAAACTCCTAGAGATTAAACATTGTTTTGAATGTGACCTGTGTGCCCCCCCCTCCCGTAGGACACAGAGCGTGATGGGAAGAAGCAGTCCCTGATCCACCAGAAGGAGAACGCAGACAACCTGGCGCAGGCTGAAGGGCTGCTGAAGGACCTCTTCATGGACGTGGACAAGGCCAAGAGGCTGCAGCACCCGCAGGCCCTGGAGATAGAGAAGGAGTGAGTTTATTAGGGCCCGTCACACGCAAATACACACAGGCATGCACGCCAACAGACACACCTAAAACTGGCTGTGTCGCATACCTTCAAGATATGCCCGCCAGTGTCACTTCCACATTCCCCTTTCATGCTCCCCACCCATCTAATTACCAATCGCTGAAATGATTTTCTCCTTTTCCAGTGTGAAAAACCTCCACGACCGCTGGGTGAAGGACTGTGCCATCTACAGGGAGCTGTACGCCCAGGCGCCGGTTTTGGAACCGAAACCGAAGATCGGCTGGGGTCCTCTGCTGGATGAAAAACTGGTCGGCACAAGATCTTTTTGTTTTAGTAGCTCATCATCCTAATGAGTCATAAATGTCACAGGTTTTAACAATTGTCTGCTTCGCAATGCCGTGATTTACAGAAACAGTTAAAGGGAGACGGATATGGCCCCAACCTGACTGACGTAGAGAAGCAGATAGCGGAACACAACATCCTGCACCAGGAGATCGAGGCCTACAGCGCCCAGCTGCAGCCCAGCACCACCGACTCAAGGGTAGCGGCACAAAACGACGCATGAACGCACTCTGCAGGGCTTCACGCAGGATGAATCGTTTACCTGTTTCTTTCTCGTTTTTTGTTCGCAGGCGCAGTACACCGCCCTCAGAGAGAAATATGCTGAGCTTCATGTGAGTTGGGTTTGGGGTTCCCCCCCCCCCACTTGTTGGCTCTTAAGGCTCTGATGTGTGACTTTGTGCTGCTCGAAAGTCCCTTAAAGGATGTTGTATATGTAATGTGCATGCGCGTTGTGCGTTCTGCAGGAGAGCTCCCAGCTGAGACGCAACAACCTGGCCTCTCTGTACGAGTACGTGCAGAGCTGCACTAAGGAGCTGACCTACCTGTCGGGCCAACAGGAGAGGATCCTCCAGAGAGACTGGAGTGATCGCATGGGCGACCCCCGAGGCGTCCGCATGGAGTACGAGGTGAGGGTGTCCTGATGGCGACGCCATTATTGATTGATTTAAAAATGTCCCCCGCGGGGAGGGTTAGGGGAGGAGATATTTTGGAGGGATGAATACCACAACGTTGTTTGTCAGGTTACCTTCAAGCACTAACCGTCGAGGGGCCAGTTGCACCAGCTTGGGGACCCAAGTGGTGTAACCTGTAGGGTGCAGAGTAACTGCCTAGCTGCTGGGAGAATTTGATTTGAGTACTTGAAAAACTACGTCACGTCTTCTACATCACACTTTATGTCGTTTCTGTTCATAAACAGAAATTCAAAACCACCGGACTGCTGGCACATGAGCGTGAGATCAACAAGCTGCAGGAGGAAGGAGATCGTATTCTTGAAAAGAAACACCCTGGCAACTCAACAATAAAGGTACATCTGTTAGCTGCTTCCAACACACAGTACCCTACATAGTGGTATCGCATAGGACTCCTTATGGTCGAATACATTGCATTGAATGACTTTAATCGAGGTGGTTGCTTTTGTCAGGCACACAGGGATGCTGTGCAGGCGGAGTGGCAATCCTTCCTCAACTTGTGCCTGGCACAGGAAACACACCTGGACAACATTGAAGACTACAGGAAGGTAGTGAGCCTCTGACCCCACCACACTGTTGACAGTATGTCTTCTACTAAATCAACCGGTTCATTAAAGTGACTATTTGTCCAACGCAGTTCCAGCTGGATGCAGAGACGTTGTCCGAGTCCCTGGAGAGGCTCAACTCCGCCATGGACCCAAAGTCTCTGGGCAACAAGAGCAACCCTCAGGTCCTGATGGCGCTGGAGGTACGTGTTTACGGTTTCTGTGCAGCTCTAGAAAAGTCTTGGAAGAGTATGGGAAACAGCAGCAAAGCTCTTATCTGCGTGGGAAGAATCGGTCAAGTTTGTGTCACATGGTTGATGCTCAGAGGAGGAAGAGCCGAACAGACACTACATTGTTTGTGTCAGTGATATGTTATTCAGCTTTCTTTTTTTTTATAATTCTCATGCATGAAAAGGGATGGCAAACAAAATCAATGCCAGCTTTATTTATGTTATCAGCAGAGTAACATCCAATCAAATGTTCAAATCAAAGACGTAAATAGAGCTAAAACTACCCTATTACGCATCATACATATTGCATTTTACATTGAATTAAACACACAGTATAACAGTTTATCATCATGACCAATTATATCTGTTACAATCCTTTTCTGCAGAGTATTTCTAAGCTGTAAGACATTTGATCGATAGCTTATATACATAAATCTACAAGTAGGAGGAAACGTAAAGGAGCTATACTTTCATATTTCACTTAAATCCTAAATTAAAAAAAAGTATGACCTCAGAGTTTGCTCTGTGATAAAGACGTCTGCATATGAAAAGCTCCCCGTCACAGTGTTTAGGTTATTTGCCTCCTGTGTTGACTCACAGTGTTTGTTTAGACTATGAAGTTTGTTGGGGTCGGTTCCAAGAAGCAGGTTTATTAAGTTATCTGATGCAGAGCAGGGCCAGTCTGTATAAAACTTCAAATGAATGGTCTTAAAAATCGTCCCAAATTTGGACTAATATAAAGAGAATAAAACAATTCTTAGTAAAAATGTTTGGACTTAGAAGCTTTTTATAAAGAAGCTCCGTGTAACTTTTAGCAAAGGGATTCATTAGTGCATGTAAGTGTTATAAAATAACGACTACAGTTACGTCTGTAATGTCCTCTCTCACTGAAACATCAATAATAAGCTTTCAAATGTAACTTCTCGGATGTGGGTCACATTTTTTTAATGTATCTATTTTTTTAGTTTAGCCTATTTTGGTCGTTTTCGACTTGTACAACTGAAATGAAAAACAATAAGTCATTACTTTTCAAATAGTGTCAAACCAAAGGAAAATGTATGATTCATAATTTTGTGTTATATATATAACCAAAAACTCTCAACCAAAAACATAAATACACAGTAGTGTTCATACCTCAGTGTTTCATTCGTTCTAACCTTTGAATGCAAACTCCTTTTCCTTCATACTGACTCACTCTAATTTGTTCTGGAAGCATCTTATTTTTTACTTTACACATTAATTATGCTGTTTTGAAGTCCACCGAATCTCTAACTTTGAGATCACAGCTTCATGCTCAACTTGTCACGATCAAGACTTTACCCATAATTCACTGTAACATTATATAAGCTTCAGCATATTGTAGCACGCAAGAGGAGAGCTAGGAAAGCTATTTTCATGTTGACAATGTCAATATTACAGTATGATATATGGGATTTGATACATAAAAATCTTTTATGTGTTAACGAATTATATATTGTATTTTTTACAAAACAAAGAATGGAACCTTTTTGTAAAGTGTTTTATTAGTTAGTATTCTTTAAACTTGTGTTTCACTGCTAATGTAGTACCTCTGGTACCTCTCAGGCTTCACTCTTCAAAGCAGACAACGACCTGTTTCAAACCTGCTTTCACCTGCTAAGCAATAAGCTGATTAGATAATGAAGAAATGCTAAAGTTGGAGATATTGCACGTTATATCCTTGTTTGTTTGCTTCTGATGTAACTCAATAACACCCCCAGGGAGATGAACCAGCAGTAAAGAGGAATGAGCAGCGCCTGGCTGACCTCAGGGAGCTCAGCGGCACCATCTTGCCCCTGAAGTTACGCCGAATGAATCCCACCAAAACCACCACTGCAGTGTCCCTGTGTGACTGGGCAGATAAAGAGGTAGGCTGTGACCAGTCATTTCCAGGCTTTGATATAAAAACAAAAATACTCTTTATTTCATCATCTTCCCTGTGTGGTTCAGGACACAGTGAGACGTGGCGAGGCGCTACGCCTGAAGTCAAACTCTGACAATAGGAACTGGGAGCTTCAGAGCAGCAGTGGGAAGACCAGAACCCTACCTGGGGCATGTTTTATGGTCCCTCCACCTGATGCTGAGGCGCTGGAGAAAGTCAACAGGTACAGAGTGCAAACACACCACCTACACTATGTTTTCCTTCCATTGTTTTGTTATGTGATGGATTTTAATGAAGCATTGGATGTCTATGTGTGTCCAGTCTGGACAGAGCACTGACGGATCTAAAGAGCCATAGATCTGCACTAATGGCCTCCTTGAAGCACCCCACTGTGGAGGTGGTCCGCCCTCAGAAGGCAGGTGAGAAGAAAGACATCTTAACAGGACATCATTATTTTGTCTTCCCTGTCTGTAAGACCACGACAGAAGCTTTGCTAGGAGATACAAGCTCATCTGACATTTCATTGTACAGTTATTGTCTTTGCTCGTCCTCAGCCGCCGTTCAAAGTGCACCAGACGATCCCAGAGCTGCCGAGCTAGCCAGTGAAATAGACAAGATCAACAAAGCCCTGGATCAAAGCGAGAAAGAAGTCCTGAGTCGACTCAGGACCCCGCTGGACAACCGCAACCCCACACAAGACCTGGCAAACAGACTGCAAGAGCACGAGGTGAACATGAAAAACACTATGCTTTGACAAAAAAGGTTACAGTTTCGTCATCTTCATCATCATCAATGCGGCTTCCTCCACCGTTAGAGAGCTCAGTTCAGTTCCTCTCTGAGCAAAGATTCCTCATATTTGGCTAAATCTGGTACAAAGCATCTCTTCTCTTGTTTTGAGATCAATGTAATTTTGTACTTGGTCCCTTGTATGAATACAAATAATAAACTAAAACTAAACACCTCTGTCTTGTAGTGATCAGTAACACCTTGTGATTTCCTCCAGAAATGTGCTCAGACTGTGAGAAAGCTGGAGTCTGAGAAGTCTGCGATCCAGAGAGAGATGGAGCCCATTCTGGCCAAGAAGCCCCTGGGACCCATCTCCTCTACACTGGCCCTCAAACTCACCGCTGCCAACAACAAGATTGATAACCTCAACACCCTCCTCGGCCTTTATAACAAAAAGTAAGACGGGTTTCCCCTTGACTTTTGAATTAAGGCAAGAAGCACATTTTAATTTTTTAAACATTATCTACCTTCTGTGTTTCTCTCCTCTTAACCAGAGCTACAGCCTCCATGTTCCTTGAGAAGCAGAAGAAGAATGTTGAAGGCATCGTCTCTGGGTTTGAGGACATGCTAGCTAAAGATGGCGCCATTCTTGATCAACCGAACGTCCTCCCGAGTCGCAACCAGCAGCTGAAGGTGTTGTACTACATAATGCAACCAAAAACAGTCAAATATTTAACAATTTCACGATAGGCTTATATGAGGGGATAGAGCATGGGATGCCCCAAAAGTAGTGATGTAACTGACCACTGCCGATCCGCGATCCGTACAGATCGCCCCTTTATTTCACACTATGCTGGTTAACCTAAACTGTGTAATTAATCTGTGGTTCACATGCATGCTGTGGCAAAAAAAAAAAGAATAGTCTGGAGCCTTGTCGACCAATAATCAATCACCACTAACCCAAAAGGGATCCAAACCTGTAGATTTCTTTATCTCAGTTCTTTCTCCTTTTTCCAAACAGCTTACGCGTCAGGATGTGGCCTCAAAAAAGGATGAGTTGAATAAATTGGGCAGAGACTTGGACCTGACAGAGCAAGCGAGCAGATCCTTGCAGCAGAGTTTCAATGAATACTGTCCAGACATCCGCCGCCAGGAGAATGAGGTGAAACAGCTGAGGGGCCGCTACACAAATGTCGACAATCAGCTCCAGGAAAGGTGAGTAAAACAAGATTCGGGAATTGTTTTAACTGTATTTGTGTTTTTTTAAGCTTTTATTTAAAATGGATGTTTTTGATATTTGGCTTTAGGTCTGGTCTCCTACAGGAAGCAACCAATAAAAACCAAGATTTCCAGACTGCTGCTCAGTCACTGGATTTCTTCTTGGTGAATTTGCCCAATAATGCGATCAAATCTACAGATGACGTGGCTCAGATAACAGCCAAGCAGAACTCTCAGAAGGTTGGTAGGATCACTTCTTTGCATACATTAAATGTCTCCAACTGTACATACAAACTAACTCAAGTATGTGTGGATGACATGTCTTGTTTAGAAATTGATCGAGGACATCAAGAGCAAATCTGCCGATTTAGACCAAGTGAAGAACCTTTCCCGTGATCTGCAGGGCGTTTTGAATGTGAGTTCAGAGAATACGATTATGCTCATTTACAGTTGATTAGGTAATGCCCTTCCAAGTACATAATCCCTCAATCTTTAAATACATTTCCTTTCAGGAGTATGCTGTTAAGTCAAACACTTACCGTGGCACTCTGAATGATGATGATGATGATGATGAAGATGATGACGACGACGATGATAAACCTGTCCTAAAGAAACGTAAAACTTCAACTATGGCTCAGGCTGTACAGAGAAAGGTACTCTTATAGACAAACACCGAAAGTAAATTTAGAACTCAAGACAAATCTCTAACTTTTCTCTAAAAAATGTTCTAAACTAATGTTGCCTTCTGCTTCTATCACAGGAGCAAGATCTACTGAACCATTTCTCCGAGGTGTCTGCAGAAAACAACCAGCTACTCAGACAGTTGGGGACGGCGAAGAACATCAAAGCCAGAGTACGATATTATGGAATCAAAATAACATCAACAACTCTCAAGTAATAGAAGAATAATTCCCAGTGTTTCCTGCCCAAAATAATCCTCTTCTTTGTCCTTTTATTCATGTACAGAATGAAGAGAAAGTTAGTCAGGTGGTGGTCAATCAGCAGCTGCAGCTACAGAGCCAGAGGAAGGACATGGCGGAGAGTGGTAGTCTGAAAAGGGAATTAATTGAGGAGGTTGACAGGCGTGAACATGCTGAAAGAGACCTGGAAACATACCGTAAGAGGTTTGTCTCTCTGAAGAATAGGAGAGGAGTGGAGAGGTTGGAGGAGAAGGAGGTGGTGCAATACTACCGTGACCCTAAACTGGAGGCGGAAATAAAGTCCCTGAAAAATCGGATCCAGGATGAAGCATTGAAAAGGTCAAGAACCCATTCAGAGATAGAGATTATACATGAGAGTGTTATCAAAGTAGAAACACAGCTAATTAAAGTCGAACCAAAACTGCTGACCAGGCTACTGACTGAATACGAGAGAGACCCACAGCTTGACAAAACAGCCGTCAAGATGAGAGATGAAATGCGCAGGATACAGCTGGAGCTCCAAACGAGAGATACTGAGACAGTTCAAGTGAAAACTGAGATCACGGTTCTGTCTCAGCAGAAACAAAAAACCAGGCAAAGGATTGTTAAGAAAGAAGTGGTGAGGCTTGAAAAGGATCCGGAGATGCTGAAAGCTGTTCTCACTTTCCAAAGTGATATCTCGGAGGAGGAACTCCGGTGTCAGTCGCTAAACAGTAGCATTTTTAGCACAAGGAGTCAGATGAACACACTAGAGAGGGTCATTCCCACCATCCAACCCAAGATAGTCACCAAGGTGGTGAAGCAAGTAAAACAAGATCCAGAAATGCTGGAAGAGTCGAAGAAACTACGAATAGCCTTGGATGAGGAGAATCACGAGAATGTGATCTTGATGAAGGACCTGTCCACCTTGCAGCTACGTTACAGTGAGGTGGACAAGCTCAGGGCTAAAGTCGAGGTCAAGGAGATCATCAATGAGATCTACAGAATTGATCCTGAGACAGAAGTTGAGCTGGTGCGTCTGAAGAAAGAGCTGCAGGATTCCAGTCGTAACCGTGCAGACCTGGAGAAAGACATCAAGATACTGATAACTACTGTGACCACCCTGCGCGCTCAGAAACCCAAAGTAGAGTACAAAGAGGTGACCCAGGAGCTGATCAAAGAAGAGAAGAGCCCAGAGGTCACCAGAGAATTGCAAAGGCTGAACAACCAAGTCTCCCGTCTGCTAGTCAACTATGAAACCACCCTGGAGCTGCTGACCCGCCTACGTAAAGAAAGAGACGAGCTGAAAGTGGAAAAATCCAAGGTGGAGATCAAGCTAGTCAACAAAGAGCTCATCAAATATGAAAACGATCCACTTCTTGAGAAAGAGGCTGACAGAGTTCGGAGGAATGTAAGAGAAGAGATTCAACAACGTCGCACTGTGGAGGAGTGTGTCTTTGACCTCCAGAACCAATACATTATCCTTGAAAGGCAGAAGCCAGAGGAAAAGATTGTCATGCAGGAAATGGTGCGTCTGCAGAAGGACCCCAAGCAGGTAGTGGAGCATGATAAGTTGAACAAGAATCTGGACGACGAAATGAAAAGCCGCAGAAAGCTTGAATTAGAGGTCAGACAGCTCAGAGCCCTAATTACAGACAAAGAGAATATCCTGGTTCAGATGGACGATCGTCAGAAGAAGATTCAAGTAGAGTCAGAGCTAAGGCAGATCAAATCTCGCATTCTTGAACTGGAAAACTCTCCATCGCCCGTTGAGGAAAGGATTATCATCGAGGAGGTCCTGAAAGTGGAGAGGGACCCTAAGCTGGAAAAACTTACTGATGGTATACGTATCGACATGGAGAGTGAGGGCACCAATATCAGCCGTCTAGAGAGAGAAATCCGCAACCTGAAGCTCAAGTTGGAAATTCTACAAAGGGAGAAGTCAATTGAGAAGGTTGTTTACAGAGAAGTTGTTCGTGTAGAGAAAGACCCGACAGTGGAGGCTGAAAGGGAACGTCTTAGAGAGCTTGTAACACAGGAGAGAAATCTCAGGCGTGACCAGGAGGATAACACTCAGAACATCCAGATCCGAATGACTCACATGCACTCATCGCAGTCTGTAACTTCTCACGAGGAGACCACTCTCATCACCAACAGAGATGCTCTGCAGAGAGAGAAGGAGGATTTGCTCAGACAGCTCAAAATGCTAGAGTCTCAAAGACAGACCATCAGCATAACGTTCCAGCAACAGTCAAAGCTGATGAGTGAGAGAAACCAGAATGTACGGCAAAGGAGTCTTAGAACGTCCACTGAGGTACAGCGGCTGGAGAAAGAAATCCTCAACGAAAAAGACAAAGTACACCAGAGAGACGCAATCATCATCGAATTGCAGAACAACATCCAGAAAGAGGATCACTCTGAAACGCAGACAAGGGAGACAAATCTTTCCACGAAGATCACCATCATGGATCCAGAAACTGGTAGAGACATGTCTCCCTATGATGCCTACTTGCAGGGGCTAATTGATCGCAAACAATACATTCACCTGGCAGAGTTAGAGTGCGACTGGGAGGAAATCACCTCAACTGGTCCAGATGGGGATACAACAATTCTACAGGATCGTAAAAGTGGGAAGCAGTACTCTATCAAGGATGCTCTGAGGGATGGTCGCTTGACCCAGTATGACGTGGCGCGCTACAAGGACGGGAAAATAGCCATTTCTGAGTTTGCCCTCCTTGTTGCAGGGGAAAGCAAACCCATCGTTCCTCCAATAATCCCAAAATCCCCCACCAGACCCACCCCAGCCAGTCCCTTGAACTCAATGCCAAACTCCCTGAGGTCCTCCTATTCCAGCCTCAACACTCAACAACACAGTGGCAGTTTGAACAACCTCAGTGCTTCAGCAGATGATGAGCATTTTCCCATCTCTGGTATTTTAGACACCACCACGGAAAGCCGCATGTCTGTGCGAAGTGCAATGACCCGCAAACTCATTGATGCCGACACAGGTCTGAAGCTGCTAGAGGCACAAGCAGCCTCCGGGGGAATTGTCGATCTCACCAAGAAGGACAAACTTTCTGTCCACAAGGCAGCTGAACGAGGTTTCATTGACTCGGGTGACTTGTACAAGCTTCTGAATGCCCAGAAGGCCTTCACTGGAGTTGAGGATCCCGTGACCAAAGAACGTCTCGCAGTGGGACAGGCTGCAAAGAAAGGGTTTATTCCCCAAGAAAATGCCAGGAGGTACATGGAGGCGCAGTACCTGACCGGTGGGTTTGTGGATCCCTCTAAAGCAGGACGCCTAACTGTCGAAGAAGCTCTTGCCAGTAATATTATTGACAGCACAACAGCTGAGGAGCTGCAAAATGAAGCTTCCCACACAAAAGAGCTGGTAGACCCCATTACTAAAGAGAAGATATCATACAAGCAGGCAATGCAGAGGTGTAAGAGAGACACCAGCACGGGCCTCTTGCTGCTTCCTGCAGCCTCTACTGATTCCGAAAATGCCCCATCATACTCAAGCTATCGTTTCAGTTCCTCCAACAAAAGATACTAGATGTGAAGTTTAAGATATTTTATTTGCTGCAGCCACTGGTGCTAGAGGGTTTGTGACAACGCTAAGTGATCTACATTAAGATAAAAATGACCATTATTATGTTCACACACTTTTTAAAAACACTGAAATAGCTAACTACATTTTTGGTAAAGCTGTACATGTGGTTCTGCTTTTTTTCAGTGCTATTTTGGGATCTGCTGTAAAAATGAGGGTAATATTTGTTTAATTTGTTTTAAAGTATGGTATATGTTTTTTTTCAGCACTCTCAAGCTAAATCTTTCATTGGTGCTTATTAAACTACTCAAGCCTAGCATTCATTTTTCTGTCTTGTTATTTGAAATATCAACAGTTGAATCGTCAAACCATATATGGGTAAACAGAGTCAATTTGGGGTGTTCACAACACAATAATGTGGACGATCAAATGATGCTGAGAGCTACTAGCATGTCTGTAGACTCTTAGTCTTGCTATTAATATTAATATACATACAATTTATCTTCCCATTTCCAGGAACAACTTGCCACACAAAGACGGTGAATCATCTACTGTATCTAATACTTTAGCTGTACCTAATGTACAATGCTCGTAAACCCCGGTGAGTCATGTGCTTGGAAATGATGGATTAAGGATACAGATTATATATGACTCAAGCACGTAATGTGTGAAAGTAAACAAGGTCACACTCTCGGGTCTACATGGATGAAACACGTGTCTAATAAAATCTAAAACATTAGGACCGGGACCCACAGAGTGCGCTACCTTTTCAGCAGGCATACGTATCAGTAACTGACGTCTGTAAAGGATTTTCCTTAGTGGTCTCACAAAAAAAGGGAGACAAAGGTCCAAAATCCCTTTTTCCTGGCAAGGGGGGGATTTGTCTGAAAGACCCGATCTGACCACACAGTGGAGTTTACAGTAAATGGTGTTGATGTGGGAATATGTTTGAAGCCTCTCTGCTGGTATGTCTGAATGCCAGATTACCAGGTGACTGAAAGGACTTTGTGGGATTACTGCACATGAGCCTGTCTGGAGGCTGAAGTGGCCCCACTCTGCGTCTAGAGGTGGTGGGGGGGTGGGGGGTTATTGGGCAAAGTGTACTTACTACCTGTAGGCTGGGATCAAATTCTGGATTATTTTTTCCCAGTCAATCAATGGCACAGTGATCTAAACGCATGTGTGATGACGTCCTTCCTAATAAAAAGCCTGCTAAATAGCCAAGAGTACCACGGCGTCACATACAGTATGTGGAAACACAAAGGGCACATATGCACTGACTGGACCATTGCCTGAGTGATGGTAATTGGCAGCTCCTTCTTGTTATAATGGATTATTATTGCCATAATACTAGACCACAGTGCTGATGGTTTAAACCCTGACAATGAGCATTTGCACATTTGTCTCTGATTCATTCTGTCTATAATTGATGACGGCGAAGCCTCCTCTACGCCTGCCCTGCAATCATGCCAACGCCATATCAATTAGTATTTAAAGCACTCTTCCTGACTCTATTTTCCCTCTTCATACAGCAATATCAGGAGCAGTGACAATATTCAGAGATGAAAAAAAATATGTTGCTGGGTCAGGGAGGTGCTTTATTATTGTTCAACACTAAACATCAATACAAACATACATAAAAGCGCAACATTAGAACAGAAAATATGAGTCATCGGCATCAATCTGACAATCATACACTAAAATGCATTTACTAAAAGTGTCTTGCTCATCATCGGTTGAGTACCTCTGCCTGAGGAAATGAACTCCAGCAAAGCACAGACTTCCCCGACAGCCAACATGTGCAAAGATGCCAGCTGGCAGCATCAGCTTGAAACCAATGATGCTGCAAGCCATCTTCATTCTACACATTTCTGTCTATGACTTCATTTATAGATCGCCAAAATAAACCTCCACAAAGTCCAATTGACCAGTGAGATTTACCAAATGAGTCTCAACCTGAGAGAGTTTAGATTCCCGAGAGTGTCATGATGACCTCATACTTCAGATTACCACCCAGGTGTACAAGGTGTGAAAGGTGGTGAGTCAGTAGCATTGATCCGGTGCTACTATTGTATCAATGTGTCAATCTAAAAGATACATTTGTCAGTTTGTCTCTGACTTCAGCTATGAAAATCAATATATAAAACATTTTCTCAGTTAATTTTACATTTTCAACTTGACTTTGAAGTTAAATTGTTTACTCGGTTTGTGTATCGGCCACCATATTTTAGTCGCTGGTAATATGAACAGTATTTGCGTCTTTATCCGGCTCACTATGTGCTGATACTGACTTAAGTTCTGGGTCATTTTTCCAAGTGGACACTGAGCTTGCCCTTCAGAGGAGCAGGAGCTGCTCACCCTGGCACGTTAGTGGATTAGACAGTGACTGTGTCATGGATTAAAGCGCCATTCAAGGGCATAAGGCTTCCCACTGGCTGACCTCCACAGGTCAGAGCTAGCTGAAGATACTCGCATAAAGACATTATACTGCAGACAATACTTTAACTATAAGGGAAGGGAATGTTTTATTTGATACATACGTACATACGTACAAGACTTATATTTTGGATCAGACAAAATCAAAATCATAAATTTTTCATTGTAAAAAATCTGTATAAAACATTTTATTGAAATTGTGATAACGTGACAGACACAAACTTTAAAAAAACAAACATCACCATACAAAGTCTCGATGTGCAGACTAACAGATGAGTGCAGTCCTCCTACGTTTACAATAGCTAAAGCCCTCTAATAGAGCTGGAGAACAGGAGCTGTGGTTGAGCAGCTAAAGCCTGGTCGCTGACGTCAGTCCGTTGTGTGGAGAGCCCAGAAAGGTGCTAAGCAGCAGAGCTTACAGTCTAAATGTCTACCACAAACACAACACAGCATCACTGTAACGCCAGTGACAGAGTCGACACACTACTCTACTCCTCCCACAGGTGAGGGAAAAAAAACAAAAAGTGGACTAATACATCACATTTCAGTACATACTTGTTTTTATTGGACACAATAAGAGAATTTCTCACGAGATAGATTCAGTATGAGATTAGAGAGGGAAAAAAAAGGTCCAACAAAACAATCAGCAGCCGCTCAAACTGAGAAAAACCTGACACACCCTCCAAAAGAGTGCAACACTAGTGCTCAATGAAAGACAGCCTGTGCAGATAACTCATATTTCTCGATGTAATACATCATACATCAACGTGTTCATCGGTCTTCGCCAGTGGCAGAGTCAAGGGATGCTGAGGGAAACGGATTGCCTCACTGTTGCGCCGCATGTACGCGTGGCCGCTGATCGGGTACCACATCTCCGTGAAGGTCAGGTTGGCCACGGTGATGGCGCAGCTCCCCAGCACCTTGAAGCCCGACTTGAGGTAGAAGGGAATGAGGACGTCTTCGCACATGAGCACTGCCCGGCGCACTTTGGGCAGGCAGCGGAGATACTGCAGGTAACGCCACATCAGGATGGGCCCTTTGCCCTGCTGCCTGAAGGTGCGGTGGACCGCGAGGATGTGGATGTGGACGGTGGAGCCGCGGGGCTTGTGGAGAGTCAGTGCGTCCTGGAGGAAAAAGTGGTTAGACGTCATAATTACTTATATGTAGCCTATATATACGCGTATATGGTGATCGGATGGTGAACTGGGAAAGCGCACGGTGTCTTACTTCAGTGAGTCTGTCCTTGTCCCAGAGCGAGCCGATGATAAACGCCACCAGCCGACCCTCCTCGATCCAGCCCATGGACAGCTCTGGACACAACGTGAGGAAGTGACGCACCTCATCCAGGTGGAGGGGACACTCACCGGACACTGATATAAATGCTGAGAGAAAGAGGGGGAGAGAGAGAGAGAGAGAGAGAGAGAGAGAGAGAGAGAGACCTTGGTGAAAAAAAAAATAGTTTGGCACTACTCTTTTTGCACTCTAAAGGCGGTGCAAATTACCAAATAAACATTTAGATAAATGCCGAATACAGATTTAACATCTTTAAAATGTCAATAAAAGAATATCTGCTCACTGATTGAATTAAATGCAAAAGGGTAATTAGATCTCTCGAATTGGAGATCTCGACATGTTTTTACACAAAGTCCTCTGTCGATTGAATGCTTCCTTTCACTCAGTGAAACTTCACAGCGGATTTGTAAAGCTATATTCTTCAGCGGAGCGGATCTCTCTGCTCCACTACATCGACGGATGAGAAGAGTAACTTACCTTCTCGCTCGATCTCAAAGACACATATGGCATCCTGCGTGTTGAGCGGTCGGACTTCGCTGGCGGGAAGAGTGTGTCTCCTTTGCATACCGGGGGAAATCGACGGTGTTGACTGCATTGGTTTGATGAAAGGCTGCGAGCTAACGACGGACATCATACGACGGCACTCCCCTCCCCTTCTAAAAAAAACTTCTCCTCTTGACTCCTTCTTTCCCGCTCAGCAGGATCACCTCGGTCAGGCCCTGCGACGAGAACAGGATGGATTTATAGGACAGCTTTCCCGGCTGTGACCAGCCAGCTCATTTGCATTTGAATAGTTGATGTCAGTGAATGAATGAATGAAGGTCACAACTGTGTGGGGCAATTTACCGAACCCTATAATTAACTGCGTCCATTGTTGCTGTTTGCTTTTTGCCTCTAATTGACAGATAATAACAAATGATTTTCTATGAACCACCATCTCCGGCATATTTATAGCAGGTTTTGCCACGCATGATAGGGAGGCACGTCCAGGATCAGCACAGAGACAGTTTACAAAAGCTTGGGTAAAGTGACACCAACATGTTCCCAGTTAAAACTGCATTTCAAGGCATCACAAGTGACTGGTCAGTGCAGTAGCCTAAATCACATGTGCATGTATTTCTCCCCCATTATTGGTTTCCAACTTAATGATTAAAACAATTAAGAAAAAGAAACTTGCCACACTCTTGATGTTTTCCAACACGCCCTGAAGGCTACGGGGACACTTACCGGAGGATGTTGAGCCGTGTGCTGGTGAGATTCTGCGGACTGACCAGCTCCTCTTCTCCTCCTCTATCTCACCTGCTCCGCAGCAGACGTCTCTCTTCATTATGAGGTGATTATTACTATGCGTCACACGATGAAGGATTACACCTACACAAGTTGTTTCCACAACTCGGCGCATTACCGACACGTTATCTCCTCTCTGACCGAGCACAACATGTTCACTTCGCAGTGTGTTTTGGAGAAAGTGACGAGTCTGTGATTCAATTCTACAGCCCGATTGGTCAATGCACAATGAACTTCAAATAATAATCACATTAATGTTTAATCATCTAAGATTACACGAGGACGGTTCCAGGCAGGAACCAATCATAACAACGCAACACCGAAGCAGCCGGACTCATAATCTACTGAATACAGAATAAAGGTGAAATGACCCAGCAGATGGAACAGGGCCGTGATGACGACTCATCTGATGAAGACAGCACAGCTGCTGCAGCAACACTGGTAAACATATACACAGTCATCCTGTTTCGTTTCCACTTCATTTGCAGAAGAAATGCCTGATGGTCTTTTTTTATTCAGTGTTTTTCAATCTTTTTGCACCAAAGGCCGAAGATAAGTGCAGTCATAACGCACAATATAACACATATAATATGTATTCATTGATATTTATCTTCTATGAGGGATTACATGAACAGGATTGGCTAAATATGATCGTTTTAATGTAAATTAAGAAATTATAGAAATTGAGTGCAATTTCAATAACCCTGTCCACAAAAAGACATCTAATGAATGAAGTAATTTAATATTGTTAACAAACTGGCATTTCTATGAGTTGTAATAATGGTTTGTAAACATGACAATGTTGCAGAATACAGCCGTAAGTCTGAAATGTTTTGTTTCAGGAACCTTTAAGCCCAACACCCTCGATCCTCTTGAGCAGCAGTGATGGCGAGCCCCTGAGTGACAGCGCGGATGTTACTGTCACGATGGATGGACACAGAATGATGGTGGACATATGGAGAGGCAGACATTTCTTTGGCCATGGGTATTGGGGTGGCCTTCCATCATATCTACAGTCTGACACTCTTAACAACACATGTGCTTGTTCCAGTAGCTGTGCAGAGAGTTTCAAATGCCCTGAATATTTCTTAGAAAGCACACTGTATGGTAGCTATTAGGGATTTATGCACCCATAGACTAATGGACTATAAGAGGACCATGTTCTCCTGGACACAATTGTTGTGTATACAACTACATTTTGATACTGTTTAAATGTATAGTAAGTTAATTATGACTTACTATCTCATAATTATGAGATAGTAAGTCATAATTATGAGATGCTAAGTCATTATTTTGAGAGTATCTCATTATAATGACTTACAGGATCTTTATTTTATAAATGGGCTTCCATGTATTTTGTTTCTAACCAGTCTTAATAGATACAGTTGTAGTTGTAGAGCTATTGTACATTGTAATGCCTCAGTGGAAAGACTGATGTAACTAATATTCTTAATTGCTTTAATTGCCTGCTTTATTTTACCTTTGCTATGCAGTTTTGACCACAAATGATTTAAAAAAAAAAAAAGTCATCGTATAGTATGTAAAAAAACCTGTAAAAAGCCATGAAGAAGAATAATACATTATGTCGAGAAAGTCATAAAAGGTCATCAAAAAACATGGTATTATATGTCGTTAAAACAAATGTCATTGTATGTAAAAAGAAAAAAATAAGAATCATGATTTAGTGTCCAAAAAAGTCCCTCTATCGGAAGTCATAAAGCAATAGTATAGAATATGTAAAACAAAACAAAAAATCTATAGAAAACATAGGAAAGTTATAAGAATAGCCATAGTACAATATGTCATAAAGTCAAGAGAAAGCCATAGTATAACTTTATGTAATTCCAATGTTGGCCACTGAGAGGCGCTGTGGTCAGCCTCAGTATGGAAGTGGAGACTAATTGGACACAGGTGTGGAGAACAGAGAGCTCTTGTGACCGTAGCTCAGGCTGATGGTGTTTGATAGTAGATGTTGTAGTCTACTTTTATCATATTCTGACTAAACGAGTGAAATGCATATTCGATTATAAGTTTACAAAGGACAACACAGCCACGCGTTGGAAGACATTTACACAGGAGGCACACTTACAATTGCTGAACAGTGCGACAATAATGAGTAAAAACAAGGACACGACCCGCTGGAGTACTGGGCGCTGTGACGGAGCCGGTTAGTACCTTAAGGTAACCATCAGCACTACAAGGAGGCGCAGAGTAAAAGTGTTCACCATTTCTACCAGTAGATGGCAGTATACGTGTATTTAAACCATAGATTTAGTCATATTTACCGGTGTCTTTGTTATTTAGGTTATTTAGGTTATTGATACAGATGTATTTAATGCAGTTTATTTCATCTGATATTTGATGTTTATGGTTAATTTGGAGCCTAGTTGTATACATCATGTAGTGTCTTGTTATTTTTATGTAATGGAAGAGTGAGCATGTGTTGTTCATGAAGCAATAAATAATGACAATTGAACAATAAAGAGATGTTTGGGTTATTCTTATTAAACACTAGGCATAATTTACCTACCTCACTGATTTATTTGTCCAACTTAAATCCTGAATTTAATGGTTAAACAGAAGAGGTCAAAGGTGATGATGAGATATAATGTTGGTCAAATGCTGTGGTCCAAATAAAATGACGTCAGTTTTATTGCCATTGAGATACAGAAAAAAACCAGATTAATTGGTTCTCTTGTCTTCTTTGCTATCACGTTGCCTGTCTTATGACCCCTCAGATTGATCTCTGGAGCTGTAGGCGGATGCAGAAAGTCAGATTTGTTACTATTTTGAAAATAATCAGCCTTAAGTTAACACTGATTGTGTTCATTTTAGTTCCACCTCGAAGCCAGATCTTAGGTCAGCTTCTCGAATGCACAGAGGGCCCACAGAATTAGAACAATTTTATTTCAAAGAGAAAACTATTGTTAAAGATTCAATTGTTATTATAGGGAAGGGGATTCTTAGTTACTTAGCCAGATAGGGATGCCCTAAAAAGCTGTCTACAGACCTTTTGCCAGATGCATCAGTAGCTGCGAACTGTTATGAACAAGAGGTGGGCTCATTGACATGAGTGTCACACTTTGGCACCAACCCGTTTCACAGAGCACAGGACCAGGAAGCTGCAGAGAGGGAATTTGCTCTGCAGTGCCTAGATGTGAGTGTACTGCTGGACAATGCTGTCAATAATCTGCCACAACCTTTTGGACTCAAAGGCCTGATTGATGTTACAAGAAGACATTCTCAGTACTGTTTTTTAATTTTAATTTTATCTCTCATCACCATCTACTTGTAAATAGGTCGAATATAGAAGCAAAGTAGAAGCAAAGTCAACTTTATTGTCAATTTGTCAATACTTTACATACAGAGGAGTTGAAAAAACGTTTCTCTCTAGTCCAACATACAAAGTGAATACAGATAATAAAGTGCAAAATAGATAGAAAACATTTAGACAACATATATTTAAAGAAAAAAACTATAAGAATAAGATATATAAGAAAAAACTATAGAATGTGAAATGAACAGTTAGCGGTATTGTTACACAAGTGACAACAGTATTAACAGTGGTATGAATAATCATTGGAAGCTATACAATTCACCTGATTCTATGGCTTCTTAGTTATTCTTGTATGTTTCTCATTATAATGACTCACAGGATCTTTATTTTTTCAACACAGTGGCAGAAATGGGCTTTCATAAGCAAGAACACAATACGGTGGAAAATTAAATATCAGTGCAACTCTGCGCACACAAAAACGACTTTGATTAAACTATATTACGAACTGGTTTGCATCAAACATTGCACAGATTAATCGAAAACTTGATTCTTGCTGTGTGCATGGATACATTAATATTAAATTGCATGGACTCAACGACTGTTGCTAACATACTCCCATCGGCCCACGTTTATTTATTTATATTTATTTATTTTTCTTCTAATGTTACCCTGGTATGTGCTTGCATCATAGACTAACAATGTTCTTGCATATGCTCATTCTATTGCCTTGGCTTTTATTTTGACATATTCTTACTTCCTACTACCTGTTTTGCTTTGCGTCTCTCTTCAAAAGAAAAAACAAAAGGGGGATTTGCAAAAACTAAAATCGGCTCGTTATTTGAGTTTGGTTATCTCGTATTTTCTTTTTTAATTCAGACAACAAAAACAGAAAAACTAATGTGCTTTTCCGTTTTTTGATTAAAATGGAAAACGAAAAAACAATGTTATTTCTGTATTTTAGTTTTTTCGATTAAGCGATAAAACAAACCATTTCCCCATAAAAACAGGTTAAAATAATATTAATATTACACTATTTGTAGAATAAAATCCAGTGGTGGCTGAGGATTGTTTCTGACAAGAATAATATTGTGTGATCAAAACATTTTCATAAAAAAGTCAGAATAGCATGTGGAAAAAAGTAAAAAAAGTCATAGTATAGCATGTCGAATAAAGTCATAGTATAGCATGTCGAAAAAAGTCATAGTATAGCATGTCGAGAAAGTCATAGTATAGCATGTCGAAAAAAGTCATAAAAAGTCATAGTATAGCATGTTGAATAAAGTCACAGTATAGCATGTTGAATAAAGTCATAGTATAGCATGTTGAATAAAGTCATAGTATAGCATGTTGAATAAAGTCATAGTATAGCATGTTGAATAAAGTCATAGTATAGCATGTTGAATAAAGTCATAGTATAGCATGTCGAATAAAGTCATAGTATAGCATGTCGAAGGTTAATAAATTAATTCCGGTGTTCAAAAAACACCATTAACATATTCTGGGTTATTTATTAATGACGTCACAATAAGAATTTCAAAACATATAGATGCAAATAATTAATAAGACAAATGCATTCCTTCAGTAGATATCGATCCTGCGCTTATAAGCAGGACACAGAACACAGTATAAATACACAATGCAGTTTGTTAAACAGGTAACAGGCTACAGAGATGATAACTGTGTCTTTATAAGTATAAGTACAGTTCACATGTGTACAGACACAAACTCCATCAAAAGTCTCTGCAGCTGTTAAAGCCGACTGACAGCTGATCCAGCCGTCATCAGTGGCCACTGTCATCAGAAACAGATGTCGCTTCACGTGATGCAACTGAGGAAAGGACGTCTCGTTTCCGTTGAAACATATTTCCTCACTTCCTCTCTCCTCGCATGGGTTCCTTGCGTCTCTCCATGCATCCCTGGTGGGAGGGACTAAGATGCAAGGAAAAGACACAAGTAAGGGAAATGGGGATGCAATTAAGAGACTTGGGATGTAACAAAAGTCATAGTATAGTATGTCGAATAAAGTCATATATAGAATGTCGAATAAAGTCATAGTATAGCATGTCGAATGAAGTCATAGTATAGCATGTCGAAAAAAGTCATAGTATAGCATGTTGAATAAAGTCATAGTATAGCATGTCGAATGAAGTCATAGTATAGCATGTTGAATGAAGTCATAGTATAGCATCTTGAATAAAGTCATAGTATAGCATGTTGAATAAAGTCATAGTATAGCATGTTGAATGAAGTCATAGTATAGCATCTTGAATAAAGTCATAGTATAGCATGTTGAATAAAGTCATAGTATAGCATGTTGAATAAAGTCATAGTATAGCATGTTGAATAAAGTCAAAGTATAGCATGTTGAATAAAGTCATAGTATAGCATGTTGAATAAAGTCATAGTATAGCATGTCGAAAAAAGTCATTGTATAGCATGTCGAATAAAGTCATGAAAAAGTCACAGTATAGCATGTCGAATAAAGTCATAGTATAGCATGTTGAATAAAGTCATGAAAAAGTCACAGTATAGCATGTCGAAAAAAGTCATAGTATAGCATGTCGAAAAAAGTCATCGTATAGCATGTCGAATAAAGTCATGAAAAAGTCACAGTATAGCATGTCGAATAAAGTCATAGTATAGCATGTTGAATAAAGTCATAGTATAGCATGTTGAATAAAGTCATAGTATAGCATGTTGAATAAAGTCATAGTATAGCATCTTGAATAAAGTCATAGTATAGCATGTCGAGAAAGTCATAGTATAGCATGTCGAATAAAGTCATAGTATAGCATGTCGAAAAAAGTCATAGTATAGCATGTTGAAAAAAGTCATAGTATAGCACGTCGAATAAAGTCATAGTATAGCATGTCGAAAAAAGTCATAAAAAAGTCATAGTATAGCACGTCGAATAAAGTCATAGTATAGCATGTCGAAAAAAGTCATAGTATAGCATGTCGAATAAAGTCATAGTATAGCATGTTGAATAAAGTCATAGTTTAGCATGTTGAATAAAGTCATAGTTTAGCATGTTGAATAAAGTCATAGTATAGCATGTCGAATAAAGTCATAGTATAGCATGTCGAATAAAGTCATAGTTTAGCATGTCGAATAAAGTCATAGTATAGCATGTCGAATAAAGTCATAGTTTAGCATGTTGAATAAAGTCATAGTATAGCATGTCGAATAAAGTCATAGTATAGCATGTCGAATAAAGTCATAGTATAGCATGTCGAAAAAAGTCATAGTATAGCATGTCGAAAAAAGTCATAGTATAGCATGTCGAATAAAGTCATAGTATAGCATGTCGAAAAAAGTCATAGTATTGCATGTCGAATAAAGTCATAGTATAGCATGTCGAAAAAAGTCATCGTATAGCATGTCGAATAAAGTCATGAAAAAGTCACAGTATAGCATGTCGAAAAAAGTCATAGTATAGCATGTTGAATAAAGTCATGAAAAAGTCACAGTATAGCATGTCGAATAAAGTCATTGTATAGCATGTCGAGAAAGTCATAGTATAGCATGTCGAATAAAGTCATAGTATAGCATGTCGAAAAAAGTCATAGTATAGCATGTTGAAAAAAGTCATAGTATAGCACGTCGAATAAAGTCATAGTATAGCATGTCGAAAAAAGTCATAAAAAAGTCATAGTATAGCACGTCGAATAAAGTCATAGTATAGCATGTCGAATAAAGTCATAGTATAGCGTGTTGAATAAAGTCATAGTATAGCATGTCGAATAAAGTCATAGTATAGCATGTTGAATAAAGTCATAGTATAGCATGTCGAATAAAGTCATAGTATAGCATGTCGAAAAAAGTCATAGTATAGCATGTCGAATAAAGTCATAGTATAGCATGTTGAATAAAGTCATAGTTTAGCATGTTGAATAAAGTCATAGTTTAGCATGTTGAATAAAGTCATAGTATAGCATGTCGAATAAAGTCATAGTATAGCATGTCGAATAAAGTCATAGTTTAGCATGTCGAATAAAGTCATAGTATAGCATGTCGAATAAAGTCATAGTTTAGCATGTTGAATAAAGTCATAGTATAGCATGTCGAATAAAGTCATAGTATAGCATGTCGAATAAAGTCATAGTATAGCATGTCGAAAAAAGTCATAGTATAGCATGTCGAAAAAAGTCATAGTATAGCATGTCGAATAAAGTCATAGTATAGCATGTCGAAAAAAGTCATAGTATTGCATGTCGAATAAAGTCATAGTATAGCATGTCGAAAAAAGTCATCGTATAGCATGTCGAATAAAGTCATGAAAAAGTCACAGTATAGCATGTCGAAAAAAGTCATAGTATAGCATGTTGAATAAAGTCATGAAAAAGTCACAGTATAGCATGTCGAATAAAGTCATTGTATAGCATGTCGAGAAAGTCATAGTATAGCATGTCGAATAAAGTCATAGTATAGCATGTCGAAAAAAGTCATAGTATAGCATGTTGAAAAAAGTCATAGTATAGCACGTCGAATAAAGTCATAGTATAGCATGTCGAAAAAAGTCATAAAAAAGTCATAGTATAGCACGTCGAATAAAGTCATAGTATAGCATGTCGAAAAAAGTCATAGTATAGCATGTCGAATAAAGTCATAGTATAGCATGTTGAATAAAGTCATAGTTTAGCATGTTGAATAAAGTCATAGTATAGCATGTCGAATAAAGTCATAGTATAGCATGTTGAATAAAGTCATAGTATAGCATGTCGAATAAAGTCATAGTATAGCATGTCGAAAAAAGTCATAGTATAGCATGTCGAATAAAGTCATAGTATAGCATGTTGAATAAAGTCATAGTTTAGCATGTTGAATAAAGTCATAGTATAGCATGTCGAATAAAGTCATAGTATAGCATGTCGAATAAAGTCATAGTTTAGCATGTCGAATAAAGTCATAGTATAGCATGTCGAATAAAGTCATAGTTTAGCATGTCGAATAAAGTCATAGTATAGCATGTCGAATAAAGTCATAGTATAGCATGTCGAATAAAGTCATAGTATAGCATGTCGAAAAAAGTCATAGTATAGCATGTCGAAAAAAGTCATAGTATAGCATGTCGAATAAAGTCATAGTATAGCATGTCGAAAAAAGTCATAGTATTGCATGTCGAATAAAGTCATAGTATAGCATGTCGAAAAAAGTCATCGTATAGCATGTCGAATAAAGTCATGAAAAAGTCACAGTATAGCATGTCGAAAAAAGTCATAGTATAGCATGTTGAATAAAGTCATGAAAAAGTCACAGTATAGCATGTCGAATAAAGTCATTGTATAGCATGTCGAATAAAGTCATGAAAAAGTCACAGTATAGCATGTCGAATAAAGTCATAGTATAGCATGTTGAATAAAGTCATGAAAAAGTCACAGTATAGCATGTCGAAAAAAGTCATCGTATAGCATGTCGAATAAAGTCATGAAAAAGTCACAGTATAGCATGTCGAATAAAGTCATAGTATAGCATGTTGAATAAAGTCATAGTATAGCATGTCGAATAAAGTCATAGTATAGCATGTTGAATAAAGTCATAGTATAGCATGTTGAATAAAGTCATAGTATAGCATGTCGAATAAAGTCATAGTTTAGCATGTTGAATAAAGTCATAGTATAGCATGTCGAATAAAGTCATAGTATAGCATGTCGAATAAAGTCATAGTATAGCATGTCGAAAAAAGTCATAGTATAGCATGTCGAAAAAAGTCATAGTATAGCATGTCGAATAAAGTCATAGTATAGCATGTCGAAAAAAGTCATAGTATTGCATGTCGAATAAAGTCATAGTATAGCATGTCGAAAAAAGTCATCGTATAGCATGTCGAATAAAGTCATGAAAAAGTCACAGTATAGCATGTCGAAAAAAGTCATAGTATAGCATGTTGAATAAAGTCATGAAAAAGTCACAGTATAGCATGTCGAATAAAGTCATTGTATAGCATGTCGAATAAAGTCATGAAAAAGTCACAGTATAGCATGTCGAATAAAGTCATAGTATAGCATGTTGAATAAAGTCATGAAAAAGTCACAGTATAGCATGTCGAAAAAAGTCATAGTATAGCATGTCGAAAAAAGTCATCGTATAGCATGTCGAATAAAGTCATGAAAAAGTCACAGTATAGCATGTTGAATAAAGTCATAGTATAGCATGTTGAATAAAGTCATAGTATAGCATGTCGAATAAAGTCATAGTATAGCATGTTGAATAAAGTCATAGTATAGCATGTTGAATAAAGTCATAGTATAGCATGTTGAATAAAGTCATAGTATAGCATGTCGAATAAAGTCATAGTATAGCATGTCGAGAAAGTCATAGTATAGCATGTCGAATAAAGTCATAGTATAGCATGTCGAAAAAAGTCATAGTATAGCATGTTGAAAAAAGTCATAGTATAGCACGTTGAATAAAGTCATAGTATAGCATGTCGAATAAAGTCATAGTATAGCATGTCGAATAAAGTCATAGTATAGCATGTCGAGAAAGTCATAGTATAGCATGTCGAATAAAGTCATAGTATAGCATGTCGAATAAAGTCATAGTATAGCATGTTGAAAAAAGTCATAGTATAGCACGTCGAATAAAGTCATAGTATAGCACGTCGAATAAAGTCATAGTATAGCATGTCGAAAAAAGTCATAAAAAAGTCATAGTATAGCACGTCGAATAAAGTCATAGTATAGCATGTCGAAAAAAGTCATAGTATAGCATGTCGAATAAAGTCATAGTTTAGCATGTTGAATAAAGTCATAGTATAGCATGTCGAATAAAGTCATAGTTTAGCATGTTGAATAAAGTCATAGTATAGCATGTCGAATAAAGTCATAGTATAGCATGTCGAAAAAAGTCATAGTATAGCATGTCGAAAAAAGTCATAGTATAGCATGTCGAATAAAGTCATCGTATAGCATGTCGAATAAAGTCATGAAAAAGTCACAGTATAGCATGTCGAAAAAAGTCATAGTATAGCATGTTGAATAAAGTCATGAAAAAGTCACAGTATAGCATGTCGAATAAAGTCATTGTATAGCATGTCGAATAAAGTCATGAAAAAGTCACAGTATAGCATGTCGAATAAAGTCATAGTATAGCATGTTGAATAAAGTCATGAAAAAGTCACAGTATAGCATGTCGAAAAAAGTCATAGTATAGCATGTCGAAAAAAGTCATCGTATAGCATGTCGAATAAAGTCATGAAAAAGTCACAGTATAGCATGTCGAATAAAGTCATAGTATAGCATGTTGAATAAAGTCATAGTATAGCATGTCGAATAAAGTCATAGTATAGCATGTTGAATAAAGTCATAGTATAGCATGTTGAATAAAGTCATAGTATAGCATGTTGAATAAAGTCATAGTATAGCATGTCGAATAAAGTCATAGTATAGCATGTCGAGAAAGTCATAGTATAGCATGTCGAATAAAGTCATAGTATAGCATGTCGAAAAAAGTCATAGTATAGCACGTTGAATAAAGTCATAGTATAGCATGTCGAATAAAGTCATAGTATAGCATGTCGAATAAAGTCATAGTATAGCATGTCGAGAAAGTCATAGTATAGCATGTCGAATAAAGTCATAGTATAGCATGTCGAATAAAGTCATAGTATAGCATGTTGAAAAAAGTCATAGTATAGCACGTCGAATAAAGTCATAGTATAGCACGTCGAATAAAGTCATAGTATAGCATGTCGAAAAAAGTCATAAAAAAGTCATAGTATAGCACGTCGAATAAAGTCATAGTATAGCATGTCGAAAAAAGTCATAGTATAGCATGTCGAATAAAGTCATAGTTTAGCATGTTGAATAAAGTCATAGTATAGCATGTCGAATAAAGTCATAGTTTAGCATGTTGAATAAAGTCATAGTATAGCATGTCGAATAAAGTCATAGTATAGCATGTCGAAAAAAGTCATAGTATAGCATGTCGAAAAAAGTCATAGTATAGCATGTCGAATAAAGTCATAGTATAGCATGTCGAAAAAAGTCATAGAATAGCATGTTGAATAAAGTCATAGTATAGCATGTCGAATAAAGTCATAGTATAGCATGTCGAATAAAGTCATAGTATAGCATGTCGAAAAAAGTCATAGTATAGCATGTGGAATAAAGTCATAGTATAGCATGTCGAATAAAGTCATAGTATAGCATGTCGAGAAAGTCATAGTTTAGCATGTCGAATAAAGTCATGAAAAAGTCATAGTATAGCATGTCGAAAAAAGTCATAGTATAGCATGTGGAATAAAGTCATAGTATAGCATGTCGAATAAAGTCATAGTATAGCATGTTGAATAAAGTCATAGTATAGCATGTCGAATAAAGTCATAGTATAGCATGTCGAAAAAAGTCATAGTTTAGCATGTCGAGAAAGTCATACTATAGCATGTTGAATAAAGTCATACTATAGCATGTTGAATAAAGTCATAGTATAGCATGTTGAATAAAGTCACAGTATAGCATGTCGAAAAAAGTCATAGTATAGCATGTGGAATAAAGTCATAGTATAGCATGTCGAATAAAGTCATAGTATAGCATGTCGAGAAAGTCATAGTTTAGCATGTCGAATAAAGTCATGAAAAAGTCATAGTATAGCATGTCGAGAAAGTCATACTATAGCATGTTGAATAAAGTCATAGTATAGCATGTCGAATAAAGTCATAGTATAGCATGTCGAAAAAAGTCATAGTTTAGCATGTCGAGAAAGTCATACTATAGCATGTTGAATAAAGTCATACTATAGCATGTTGAATAAAGTCATAGTATAGCATGTTGAATAAAGTCATACTATAGCATGTTGAATAAAGTCATAGTATAGCATGTCGAAAAAAGTCATAGTATTGCATGTCGAATAAAGTCATAGTATAGCATGTCGAAAAAAGTCATAGTTTAGCATGTCGAGAAAGTCATACTATAGCATGTTGAATAAAGTCATACTATAGCATGTTGAATAAAGTCATAGTATAGCATGTTGAATAAAGTCACAGTATAGCATGTCGAAAAAAGTCATAGTATAGCATGTCGAATAAAGTCATGAAAAAGTCACAGTATAGCATGTCGAATAAAGTCATAGTATAGCATGTTGAATAAAGTCATGAAAAAGTCACAGTATAGCATGTCGAAAAAGTCATAGTATAGCATGTCGAAAAAAGTCATCGTATAGCATGTCGAATAAAGTCATGAAAAAGTCACAGTATAGCATGTTGAATAAAGTCATAGTATAGCATGTTGAATAAAGTCATAGTATAGCATGTTGAATAAAGTCATAGTATAGCATGTTGAATAAAGTCATAGTATAGCATGTTGAATAAAGTCATAGTATAGCATGTTGAATAAAGTCATAGTATAGCATGTCGAATAAAGTCATAGTATAGCATGTCGAGAAAGTCATAGTATAGCATGTCGAAAAAAGTCATAGTATAGCATGTTGAAAAAAGTCATAGTATAGCACGTCGAATAAAGTCATAGTATAGCATGTCGAAAAAAGTCATAGTATAGCACGTTGAATAAAGTCATAGTATAGCATGTCGAATAAAGTCATAGTATAGCATGTCGAATAAAGTCATAGTATAGCATGTCGAGAAAGTCATAGTATAGCATGTCGAATAAAGTCATAGTATAGCATGTCGAATAAAGTCATAGTATAGCATGTTGAAAAAAGTCATAGTATAGCACGTCGAATAAAGTCATAGTATAGCACGTCGAATAAAGTCATAGTATAGCATGTCGAAAAAAGTCATAAAAAAGTCATAGTATAGCACGTCGAATAAAGTCATAGTATAGCATGTCGAAAAAAGTCATAGTATAGCATGTCGAATAAAGTCATAGTTTAGCATGTTGAATAAAGTCATAGTATAGCATGTCGAATAAAGTCATAGTTTAGCATGTTGAATAAAGTCATAGTATAGCATGTCGAATAAAGTCATAGTATAGCATGTCGAAAAAAGTCATAGTATAGCATGTCGAAAAAAGTCATAGTATAGCATGTCGAATAAAGTCATAGTATAGCATGTCGAAAAAAGTCATAGAATAGCATGTTGAATAAAGTCATAGTATAGCATGTCGAATAAAGTCATAGTATAGCATGTCGAATAAAGTCATAGTATAGCATGTCGAAAAAAGTCATAGTATAGCATGTGGAATAAAGTCATAGTATAGCATGTCGAATAAAGTCATAGTATAGCATGTCGAGAAAGTCATAGTTTAGCATGTCGAATAAAGTCATGAAAAAGTCATAGTATAGCATGTCGAAAAAAGTCATAGTATAGCATGTGGAATAAAGTCATAGTATAGCATGTCGAATAAAGTCATAGTATAGCATGTTGAATAAAGTCATAGTATAGCATGTCGAATAAAGTCATAGTATAGCATGTCGAAAAAAGTCATAGTTTAGCATGTCGAGAAAGTCATACTATAGCATGTTGAATAAAGTCATACTATAGCATGTTGAATAAAGTCATAGTATAGCATGTTGAATAAAGTCACAGTATAGCATGTCGAAAAAAGTCATAGTATAGCATGTGGAATAAAGTCATAGTATAGCATGTCGAATAAAGTCATAGTATAGCATGTCGAGAAAGTCATAGTTTAGCATGTCGAATAAAGTCATGAAAAAGTCATAGTATAGCATGTCGAGAAAGTCATACTATAGCATGTTGAATAAAGTCATAGTATAGCATGTCGAATAAAGTCATAGTATAGCATGTCGAAAAAAGTCATAGTTTAGCATGTCGAGAAAGTCATACTATAGCATGTTGAATAAAGTCATACTATAGCATGTTGAATAAAGTCATAGTATAGCATGTTGAATAAAGTCATACTATAGCATGTTGAATAAAGTCATAGTATAGCATGTCGAAAAAAGTCATAGTATTGCATGTCGAATAAAGTCATAGTATAGCATGTCGAAAAAAGTCATAGTTTAGCATGTCGAGAAAGTCATACTATAGCATGTTGAATAAAGTCATACTATAGCATGTTGAATAAAGTCATAGTATAGCATGTTGAATAAAGTCACAGTATAGCATGTCGAAAAAAGTCATAGTATAGCATGTCGAATAAAGTCATGAAAAAGTCACAGTATAGCATGTCGAATAAAGTCATAGTATAGCATGTTGAATAAAGTCATGAAAAAGTCACAGTATAGCATGTCGAAAAAGTCATAGTATAGCATGTCGAAAAAAGTCATCGTATAGCATGTCGAATAAAGTCATGAAAAAGTCACAGTATAGCATGTTGAATAAAGTCATAGTATAGCATGTTGAATAAAGTCATAGTATAGCATGTTGAATAAAGTCATAGTATAGCATGTTGAATAAAGTCATAGTATAGCATGTTGAATAAAGTCATAGTATAGCATGTTGAATAAAGTCATAGTATAGCATGTCGAATAAAGTCATAGTATAGCATGTCGAGAAAGTCATAGTATAGCATGTCGAAAAAAGTCATAGTATAGCATGTTGAAAAAAGTCATAGTATAGCACGTCGAATAAAGTCATAGTATAGCATGTCGAAAAAAGTCATAAAAAAGTCATAGTATAGCACGTCGAATAAAGTCATAGTATAGCATGTCGAAAAAAGTCATAGTATAGCATGTCGAATAAAGTCATAGTATAGCATGTTGAATAAAGTCATAGTTTAGCATGTTGAATAAAGTCATAGTATAGCATGTCGAATAAAGTCATAGTATAGCATGTTGAATAAAGTCATAGTATAGCATGTCGAATAAAGTCCTAGTATAGCATGTCGAAAAAAGTCATAGTATAGCATGTCGAATAAAGTCATAGTATAGCATGTTGAATAAAGTCATAGTTTAGCATGTTGAATAAAGTCATAGTATAGCATGTCGAATAAAGTCATAGTATAGCATGTCGAATAAAGTCATAGTATAGCATGTCGAAAAAAGTCATAGTATAGCATGTTGAATAAAGTCATAGTATAGCATGTGGAATAAAGTCATGAAAAAGTCACAGTATAGCATGTTGAATAAAGTCATAGTATAGCATGTCGAATAAAGTCATAGTATAGCATGTCGAAAAAAGTCATAGTATAGCATGTTGAATAAAGTCATAGTATAGCATGTGGAATAAAGTCATGAAAAAGTCATAGTATAGCATGTCGAAGGTTAATAAATTAATTCCGGTGTTCAAAAAACACCATAAACATATTCTGGGTTATTTATTCATGACGTCACAATAAGAATTTCAAAACATTTAGACGTAAATAATTAATAAGACAAATGCATTCCTTCAGTAGATATCGATCCTGCGCTTATAAGCAGGACACAGAACACAGTATAAATACACAATGCAGTTTGTTAAACAGGTAACAGGCTACAGAGATGATAACTGTGTCTTTATTAGTATAAGTACAGTTCACATGTGTACAGACACAAACTCCATCAAAAGTCTCTGCAGCTGTTAAAGCCGACTGACAGCTGATCCAGCCGTCATCAGTGGCCACTGTCATCAGAAACAGATGTCGCTTCACGTGATGCAACTGAGGAAAGGACGTCTCGTTTCCGTTGAAACATATTTCCTCACTTCCTCTCTCCTCGCATGGGTTCCTTGCGTCTCTCCATGCATCCCTGGTGGGAGGGACTAAGATGCAAGGAAAAGACACAAGTAAGGGAAATGGGGATGCAATTAAGAGACTTGGGATGTAACAAAAGTCATAGTATAGTATGTCGAATAAAGTCATATATAGAATGTCGAATAAAGTCATAGTATAGCATGTCGAATAAAGTCATATATAGAATGTCGAATAAAGTCATAGTATAGCATGTTGAATAAAGTCATAGTATAGCATGTCTAAGAAAGTCATAGTATAGCATGTCGAATAAAGTCATAGTATAACATGTCGAATAAAGTCATAGTATAGCATGTTGAATAAAGTCATAGTATAGCATGTTGAATAAAGTCATAGTATAGCATGTCGAATAAAGTCATAGTATAACATGTTGAATAAAGTCATAGTATAGCATGTCGAATAAAGTCATAGTATAGCATGTCGAATAAAGTCATAGTATAACATGTTGAATAAAGTCATAGTATAGCATGTCGAATAAAGTCATAGTATAACATGTTGAATAAAGTCATAGTATAGCATGTTGAATAAAGTCATAGTATAGCATGTTGAATAAAGTCATAGTATAGCATGTCGAATAAAGTCATAGTATAACATGTTGAATAAAGTCATAGTATAGCATGTCGAATAAAGTCATAGTATAACATGTTGAATAAAGTCATAGTATAGCATGTTGAATAAAGTCATAGTATAGCATGTTGAATAAAGTCATAGTATAGCATGTTGAATAAAGTCATAGTATAGCATGTCACCTTGACGTAATAAGCGGTGATGGAACTACAAACAAATCCCCAATGTGGACATTGCTTTCTTTAAGATGTCACAAGCCAAAGAGATTGTGATCCACCGGTTTAATCTTTAACAATGAGTTATATTTTATAAGTTTACCATCTCTTTTTCTTAAATCAAAAATCTTAATCTCAAAAGAGCAACCAGTAACTATAGATGTTAAATAAATGTGCGTAAAAACTACAATATCTCCACCTGAAATGTAAAGTAGAAAGTAACAGAAATTACAGCACTACCACAGTTCTTGTGTCAATGTACTTAGCTTCTTTCTAGCACTGGTTTATCCAATCTGGTTTTAATTGTCTTTACCTGAAACACACAGTGCAAATGGTCAAACCTCCTTGTGACAAAAATATCTTCTGAGTTATCAGTTTCTAAACACAGTGACATCTGGACTACTAGGAGGAAGAAAAGAGAAACTTGAGAACTGAAGAAGCATTTTCCTGGGAAACCTTTCCTGAAGCGTCGGGATCGTGGCGGCTTATAGGAACATCCAAGAGGAGTGAAGCTGCCGCATTGGATTCTTGGTAAATCACCCAAAATGTTGATGTTGCCGTCATGTTGATGGGCATTATTTTTCTGCCAAAGTTTGAAAATGGATGACATGACTAATGTGATGGCTGATAACTCAATCAATGTACATGGCATCAAGGACTAATTCAATGAATGGAGGTAGGACTCAGAGTGAATTGGGCTCCATACACTTTAATGTATCATATGGCTCCTAACAACTCAAACTGTACATGTCATGATAATTAGCGTAGATACAGCTGATCAATGTGCAATACTGAGCATTTTGACTATGAATGGAGTTTATACTGTATACAATAGCAGGGATATAAATACAGTTGGTGTCTATTGGATTGTTTTTTCAATCTTAACTCAAAAAGTATAAAAGTTAACAATAAGAAAAGTCATAGCACCCATCTACAAAGAACCCCGCACGGTTTGACATGTCAATCATTGTGGTAACATAGAAACTGTAGCAGGACATAGAAAGACAGAAGATCAGATTCCCACTAATAGTTCATTACAAATGCAACTTGTTGAATATTGAAGTTAGGCATGGGTCAATATATGAACAGTATATGTGGCATAAATGGGTTTTGAGTTTTTAAATGAGTGTGTGGGGGGGGGGGAGGGGGGAGGGGGGGGAAGGCACAGCAGAAGTCAGCAAAAGAACACGAGTGTGATCGCTGCTTTCAGCTCTCGCACCAAATAATTACAAGTCAACACAGACCTACTGTCAAACATCATCATTAGAAAAAACACTGTCAGAAGAGCAACGTATCGTAGCGCTGAGGCGACACCGGCAGCTTACAGTCACATTTCTATATTCATATGCAAGCAAACAATCCTAGCATAGGACTGGAGAAAGTACTATTCAGTTACAGTTCAACTAACATAACTAAACGGATTCATGTGACGGGCGTACTGTAGATGGATGCAAAAATAGTCAGAAAGTTGTTTGCTTTCATAATAATCTGTTCCTTTCCAATGTTGCGACGCTATAATTTTAGCATTTGGATGCATTTTTAAATTACGATCATATATTTTTCTCTGTACGAGCGGGCCAACAACTTATGTGCATTATTTTAAAAGAAAAGCACTTTAACGGTGATGCAGCTCATCTCCCATTCAGGTTACTGAAGTAGTCTACACTCGATGATGGGCGTTGCTATTATATTATATAATATATCAAGCCCTGCAGCTTGAGAAGGAGGGGTAAGGCAGAGCAGTGCTTCTCACAACTCTAAGTGGGGCGGTAAGGAGAGCGTTGGGGGTCCAACTGCTGGTGCGTGCTAAGGTTTAGGGTCGAGGAGTACGTTTTTTTTTTTTGCCTAGATCATGCTGCGTGTGTTTGGCTCATATCTGTATGATTTGTTTTCTCCAAGTTGGGAAAATCTAAGCATTACTGTTGGGACCGAGAGCCGATGCGTAGAGCAAAAGTTAAGGCTTTTCTCGTTCTACTCTGGCTGGGGCGCCGGAGTCTCATTGGCATTGTTGTCGGTGACTTTGTTCTCCAGCTCATCATCAGACAGGAGGTCCAAGGAAGTTCCCTCCACCTGAAGCGGGCGTCTGCCTGGCCGACTGGAGGAGAAGCTGATGGGGCCGCCACGTCTGCAGGGGGAAGAGGACCGGAGGTAAAGGGAAGGTTAACAAAGCAAAAAGGTTTCTACTTCTCTCCCACAACTTCAATCTGAACTCATTCCCACTCAGGTTTCATGAATAAAGCCCAGTGTTCTACTTAGATATGTGAACGTCACGGATGCGTTCGTCTGCTGCGGCGTACCTGAGGCGGTTCTTGAGTGTGTGAACCTCGCGGCTTAGACCCTCGCTGGCCTCGGTGGCGTCGTCCAGCTCTCTCTGCAGTTTCCTGCGTGAGGCGTTGGCCCTCGTGGCCTCCTCCTCAGCCTCCTCCAGCTGACGCTTCAGCTGCTTCATGCGAGAGCTAGCCTTTTCAACCTTCACACACACACACAGACACACCAACGAGTAAAAGAAATGTCCCCTATGAGAAGTGCTTTAATGTAATGCATGTAAATCGAGAAGATGAGAAGTGTCAGACGTACTTGTTCTTTGAACTGGTCGGCATGGCGGCGCTCATCCTCCACTTGCATGCAGATTTCTTTCAGCTTCTTCTCGGTCCTTCTCACAGTCTTGTTGGCGGCTGCTCGCTCCCTTCAGTGGAGAACGAGTGAAGGTTAGAGAAGCAAAGCCAGATTTAGCGTTTCCAGCTCAACCCCTAAATGCGTTTCCACTGATCTCATATTTTAGCCTGATAGGTTTTGAACTGTTAGTTTAAACTAGGAGGGCGGCGTATTGAATTCTCACTTGGCCTCCTGCTCCAGCTGTTCCTCCAGCTGTCCTATCTTGGCCTCCAGGGCAGTGATGGAGGCCTTGAATCTGTTCTTCACAGAACCCTCCAGCTCGCCCAGCTTGGCCCGCAGCTCCTTGTTTTGACGCTCCAGTTGCTGGCGAGCGTTTTCGCTCTTTTGGCTGGTGCTGCGCTCGGCACTCAACTCTGTAGTCAGGGTGTCCACCTGAGGCACAGAGGCAAGGGAACTTCACGTCATTGATCATTTTGCACAGGCTAGTAAAGAATTCTTACAAATGAGAAGATGTGATATTAGTCCAATGAAAATAGGGACGAACAAAGATGATCATTGAAGAAGACCTCACCTGCATAGTGGTTTTTCTGAAGCGGTCGTTGAGTAGCTCCATGTTACCCTGCTCCTCTTCCAGCTCCTCCTCCAGTTGAGCAATGCGAGCCTCCAGCCTCCTCTTCTCGTCCATCAGAGCGGACCTGACACACAGAGATATAGAGTTAAAGATAAAGAGCACAGGGACTCTTTGCTTCCTAGCACGTGGGAGTTTCAAAATATAATTCTATTAGAAGGTTTCTGATTTGGTTTGTTAAATGATTGGTTAAAATCTTTCTTTTAACCCTGAACTATGTCTTCTAAAAGATTATCCTGAGGGTAATATTTGCCTGTTGGAAGCATATATATCACAAAATAATAAGCTTGATGGCATTCTTTTTATAATTTTCTGGAGCACAATGATTTACTAAACTTAGATTTGACATCGTAGAACCTACTGGCTGACACTTTCTAAACAACAATGGTGGCTACTAAAGAGGTTAGCGTAGATGCTTTCGCTCTGCTCCCAACTCACTTCGGTAAGATTGTGATTGGAAAATGGTTCACCTGCCCAGTATTTTTTTAAAGTACCTGCCTTTTTCCAAACAGTTTACAGTGACGGCTCCTCAGGTGGTTCCGTGTAACAAACCATCCGGCCGGTAACAGCAGGTTAAAAGAGAAATAAACAGATGTGCATCTGTCGACAGATGAATGTAACTTACTTTCCAGAGGTGCTGTTTGAGATTTCATCTTGCAGCTCATCCCGCTCCTGCTCTGCGTGGCGCCGACCCCTCTCAGATGCTGCCAGGTCCTGCAGAAAAAAAAGTCAAAGGTTAAACACAAGTACTTCTTTGTGTATCACAATGCTGAGAGGGACCATTCAATACTTTAATCGTGAATATACAGTAAATACAAAGACCTATCAAACATAAAGCAACACCCTCCAACCCTAACTATGCACAGTGGCTACCATGCGACACAACAAACATCTGCACATCCTGTACCTCATGTAGCTGGACAATCTCAGCCTCCAGACTCTTGAGTTTCTTCTCATTTTCCTTGGATATGGCAAAAATATCATCTCTAGAAGCGCGGGCGTCTTCCAGCTCTCGCTGGTAGTCCTTCGTTTGGGCCTGCAGGATGAAACATGTGGCTGAGAATGGCTGCTTAGTGTAGCGCTTAGAATGGGAGTGCTTTGACTGGAGATTCAAACATCAAATCCGTACCTGTAACTTGCGCAACTGTTTGATGGCTTCGTCTCGAGCCTTGTTGGCTCCTTCTATGTGACCCTCTATATCCTTCAAATCCATCTCCAGCTTCTTTTTAGCAGCTACAGCCAAACCTCTCTGCTTCCTCTCGTCCTCCAACTCTGCCTCCATCTCTCGCACCTGATGGGGAGCCAGCACAAGTCATTAGTGTGCTTGGATTCAACTGTTGTCAAAGTGTTGATGTTGAGTGTGATCCTGCACCTGCTTGACCAGCGCTCTCTTCTTCTCGTCGTTCTGGTCATCCCGGCCCTGGAGGTCTCTGTCATACTGGGCTTTCATGGCCTGCATGTTGACCTCCAGACGCAGCTTGGCGTCCTCTGTGCCCTGCAGCTCGTCCTCCAGCTCCTCCAGCTGAGTCTTCATCTCCTCCAGCTGCTGCTCCAGAGTACGCTTGGACTTCTCAAGCTCGTGGACCTGACGGTGAGGAGATAGAGGATGATTGGTGAGATTGTCCTCGTAATTTAAACATGCTCTATTGAGCCCGAGCACTCACATTCTTGCCCACGTCGTCCTTGGAGCTCATCAGATCTTCCATTTCAGCACGAAGCTGCTTGTTAACCCTCTCCAGCTCCTCTTTGGCCTCCAGCGCCTCGTCCAGAGCTCTGGTCATGGACAGAGCTTTGGTCTCCTTCTCCCTGGCCTCAGCTTCAGCACGGTCACGCTCTTCAGCGTAACGAGCCGAGATGCTCTTCTCCTCAGCCAGCATCTGCACAGGAGGAGGACGTCAGAGTGCGGATCAGCATTTTATGAACATTTTATTTGTAAATAGTAAGGATTACATTATAGTACCAGCAAATATCCCCAACAAAACGCACTCACCTGGTCAAACTTCTTCTGTTTCTTCTCCAGGCTGGAGACGATCTGTCTCTGGTGATCCAAGTCTACAGTTAGATCATCCAGCTCCTGCTGCAGACGGGTCTTTGTCTTCTCCATCTTTTCAAAACCGATGGTCTTCTCTTCCAGTCGCTGGCTGGCCAGCTCAAAGTCCTTCTGCAGTTTCTTCTTGGTCTCTTCCAGGCCGTCTATAGTTCCAACATCGTCCTCCAGCTTCTTCTTGCTCTCTGACAGCTAAAAAAAAATCAAAAAATTCATTATTCAGAATAAAAATTCAACAGGAATATTATTCAAACATAGTTTCCTGCAGCGGAGATCACAAGTCCTACCTGAGCCTGTATGGTCAACATCTGTTTCTCTAGATTCTTGCGTGCCTCCTCATCCTCCTCCTGCTGCTCCTGCAGGGCGTTCTTCTCCTCCTCCAGCTGGCGTATGCGACTGCTGAGGTTGAGTTTCTGACGCGTCTCCTCCTGGAGCAGCTCCTAAAAACAAAAAAAAAGTACATTTGTCCATTTAGTTTAATAGAAAGAATGCATTAACTGTGGATCGGTGATTACTGCTCAGAGATCAGTCACCTGTGTGTCCTGCAGCTGACCGTCTAGTCCAGCAACATCTTTGGCAATCTTGATGCCCTTCCTTTCTGAATCTTCCAGAACGGCAGACACACTGTCCAACTCAGTCTGGATGGAGAGGTACCACAGTGAAACCAGGTTAAGTCAAAAGTATTCGTAGAAGATTTTAATGCCACATATTTTTTCCACATAAATGGTCCAACTAAATAATAACAACAAACTGTACATAATATAGTTTCTCACACCTGCAACTGTAAGAAGTCAACTTTGCATGCAGCTTTTCCTTTGAACTGCACCATTAAAGTACCTCAAATAACCGTATAAAGAACAGTTTAGAATGAAGGGTAGGGTAAAGATGCAAACACATTTTTGTGTTTTGACGATTATATTGAGATGAGCATCAAGCGCCGGGCACATCGCGGTAATAAGCCGTAGAGGCATTAAGCACTTAGAAATAATGGGTTTCAAAGTGCCGCGGTCGCATTCTGTGGGAAAAAGCCCTTTATGCATCTACAAGTGTTCAGACATTTGCTGTCTCTATTGTGATGATTTTATCTTGCTTATATCTTGATCTTAATGACTTTGATCACGTTTTTTTAAAGGTGCTATATAAATAACGTTTTTGTTATTATTATTATTATTAATGACAATAGGGCGGATTCCATTGTATTTCATCAAATATGTCCACCTGCAGTTTGTGTGCACGTTCGGCCAGCTCTCCCTTGGTCTTCTCTCCCTCAGTGACTCTGGCCATGAACTCCTGCAGCTGAGCCTCCTGTTTCTTCCTCTTGTGTTCGGACTCTGTCTTGCCCTGCTGCAGGCCCTTGACCTCGTTGGCCAGCTCCTTGTTGGCACTCTCCTGGCTCTGCTTGGTCTTCTCCAGGTTGGCCTTGAACTAGACACAATCAAGAACAAACGTTAGTGTGGTCAGATGAGGATGTGATGTCACTTTCTCTTTGGTGGATTGTTCGTCCTGTGGTATTAAGATTGTGGATTGTGGAAAGGCGTTACCCTCTTGGCCTGTTCCAGCTGTTCAGACAGCTCTTCCAAGGCGGTGCCGTGCCTCTGTCGCATCTCCTGGAACTGAGATTCGTGGTTCTTAGTCTCCTCCTCGATTGTCTTCTTCAGCTCTGCAACCTCCTGTTCACGCTTGGTCCTACAGAGAATAGGTACACAGAATAGTCTAGACTTTCCTGTTGACTTAATAATAATAATAATATGATCGGCTAAATGCCCTACTGTCTATGTCATAAATGTAAAATGTTAGAGTACCTTAATTCCTGCTGGGCAGCGGTTGTATCCAGGGTGTCCTCGAGTTCAGTCTTTAGGGCCTCAAGCTCTTCGCTCAAGTCCCTCTTGAGTTTCTCAGCCTTATTCCTGGAAATTTTCTCTGACTCAAGGTCCTCCTGCAGCTCCGACAGCTGGGCCTGCTGCTCCCTCACCTGTTTCAGAGCGTTGTTCTTCTGGCTAACCTCGTCCTCCCCCCTGTTAATCACCAAGAACATTGAAGAACATGCAACAGATTCTCAGATGGCAGGTGAGCACAATATTGTGACGTTGATGGTATGCGCCTGATTTTTAGATATATGTCAGAAATAAACGATTAATTTGGTGTATTCAACTCCGTCATTGTGTAAAAACTCCACTGGGTGGCAGCAGACAGCAGTTGAGTACAGTTTTCTATGAGGGACTCTCAAAGGACCTTTATGTTGTTGAGACCACCTCATATCAAGGTCTTACATGTACAACAGCACATTAATACCACACAGATAACACACCAATGATAAGGTCACACATCGCAAACACATTCCAATGCAGTGAGAATCAGTAAATAAATACAGGCAGCATGTCAACAATAACTAAAAGCTCTTTTACCAGATGATAACATCACTGCTGCACACTTGTCTGGAGTGCTGTCAGTCCACTAAAATGCTCGATATGAAACAGCAGGTGTGACCATTCTGTACAGCTATGTAGTGCTTATCTCAGAGTGACTCACCTCATGAAGCACAATCTCAATGACTCAATATCAGAACTCTAAACATCCATATTTGGCTCACACAAATGTTATGCCACACTCCGCTGAGCTCATCTATGGCGGTCCCAGTATCACCTACCTAGCCAACATCGTCTGCTGCTCATCCTCTTTCTTCCCCAGCAGAACTTTCAGCTCCTCCGTCTGGACCTGCAGCTCCCCTATCTGGTCCTGGAAGTCGGTCGTCTCCCCATCCAGCTTCCTCTTAGCCTTCTCTAGCTCCTGACGGGTCTTCTCCTCCTTCTTCAGTCTCTCTAAATAAGAAAAGAGAGGATGCGATGGTTTCATATTACACCAAGAAACATCTTTTTGTTGTGGATTAACTCTTTTTTCCACCTTACTATTCTATGAATTCTGTATTTTACATCACTCCTTTTACCCTCCAGGTCGACCATCATCATCTCCTGCTTGTTCTTGACCTTGCCCAGGTTCTTGGCCTTTTCTTCCTCATCGGCTAGCATCGAGGTCATCTCGTTGACTCGGTCGTCCAACAGCTTCTTTTCCTAAAGGAGAGAGAGAGAGGCAGGAAGGTTAGCGCACAGCGAGCCTCTCAACTCAGCATCAGCATATTCTAATGATCTGAAACCTTTGCCTGTATCTTACTACCCAGTGCAGAGAAAAGCCTCTTGGAGACTGAGAGACCCTCCATCTCTGATTCAAAATCAACCATCACATTTTGACACAATACCTCTTTCCATCAAAAACCCTCAGCTTGAATGTAGACTTGCAGAACCCCTCTCTCTCTCTCTCTCTCTCTCTCTCTCTCACCTTGAGGAATTTGGAGTTCTGGTCTTCTAGTAGCAAAATGTCCTCTTCAAATTTCTTCAATTTGGCCTCAGTCGTCACTTTCTCCAGCTGCAGCTTCTGCCTGCCAGCCTCCTCTTCATCCAACTGTTCTTCCAGGTCCTACGCACACCAGTATTTAATTATAGCAGCAGACGTATTTTTGTATTTCAGTCATTTCAAATATATTTCCAAGAGTGCAAACATTGTTTTTCAGTAACCAGTACGTCAATGGGACACACCTGGATATGGGACTGCATCTTCTTCTTCTCGTTCTGCTGGCCCTGGTTCCTCTCCTCTTCTTCCTCCAGCCGGGACTCCAGGTCATGAAGGATCTCCTCCAGCTCTTGCTTTTTGGAAGCCAGGCGAGCTCTCATCTCCTCGGCCTCTGCGAACAGCTCCGTCTCTGCCTGCAGCTGCTCTGCTAGGATGTTCTTCTCCTCAACTAACTACACATCAAAAGTTTTGAAAAACGTTTAATTGTGCATCCTAAAGAAATCTATACAGTTTGTTTTAATTTGGTACCAACAGTTTATCTCGTATTGCTGCAGTTGTGACTGACCTGCTGGTGTTTCTGCTCCATCTCCACCAGCTCTCCCTCCACCTTGATCTGCTTCTCTTTCACCTTGATCAGCTCCTCATCCTTAGCCTGCATCTCCTCCTCCTGCCTGGTCACCTGCAGCAGAGGCTTCACCTGCGGGTACAGATGAACACAGACATTTCAGAGGATGATCTCCACTGACAAATCTGAGATTACAAATGGCGTCTGTTGCACAAACACCCTCGACAATGTGCAAACCTTGGTGAAGAGTCTCCACCACTGCCAGTGACGAAGCTTCAAGTAGGCAGCGCAGTTCCTCTGGAGAACCTTCAGAGCACTGAGCTGCTGCTGCTTCTTTGCAAAGGCCCTGAAGCATTACAACGAGCGAGGAAGAGAACAAAGACTGAGTGAGACAACAGTGAAACCTCCTTTTTGTGATCAGACGTATTAGAAATGACTGCATTTCAGTTGCAGACGGCAGCGGTAGAGCGACCCTTACTTGCGTGCCAGATACCCCCGGCAGACGGCCTGGAAGTAAATGATGATGTCGGTGATCTTCAGGTCCCTCTCTTCCTCCAGGTGGGCCAGGACTCCGGCCCTGAAGAAGATCTTACTCTGGCCGATACGGAACAGGTTGCTGTCCAGCTCCAGGGCTTTAATCTATCAAAGACGGGGAGACATTGAAGCGGGAACGGGCTACTGGAGGTAACTGAAGGAACAGCTTGGTGTTTCTTTATAAACACCAAGCTTCTTACTTCTTTATTCATACTGTTCTTAAACGAAAATCATTTTAAGATGAGATAAGATGAGATAAGCCTTTATTGATCCCCAGAGGAGAACTTCAGCAATTGCCTGATCATAAAAATGATAAATAATAAAGGAGGACCCTTGTTTCAAACGTGAGCCTTGTGACCTCTGAGGCAGCAGTCGAGATCATTTCATTTGTCCTGAACTGAGACCCAGGTCCTTACCATTCTCTCACAGGCCTGCTTGCCGTCCATGAAGCCCTTGGGAATGGCGTTAGGGGTGAGGATCTCATACCTGGACACAGAGCAGAGAGAATATCAAAGACGAGGGTCACACCGGATCCATTATCTATCTTTTATTAACTGCAAAAGTATATTGGTATATATAAGCCATGCATCATGTCAGAAGAAGTGGAGAGGGGGAGACTTTTGTGACTCTATGAAACACTTTTATAAACAATCTCTGTGATATTCTGTTTATCTAATGTAATTCTATCTGTGTTTTATATCATACCAGTTAAGCTGACGTTACAACATTACCTCTGTCTGAACTCCTGGAAGACGATGCGGTTGGGGAAGCCCTGTCTGCAGATGCGAATCCCCTCCAGGACACCATTACACCTCAGCTGGTCCAGAACCAGGTGAGGGTCCAGTTTACCAGCCTGGGGAAGAGGGAGAAGAATAAGGAGATGAAGAAGAGGAACATTTGAATGTATGGGTAAAGGTTCAGTCGTGTGTCTGTCCTCCAGGATATATTGCTGTGAACATGATTGTTGATACAAATCCACAGAATGTATAAATGTGGTCTGAATAATATATAATGAACTAGAAATTGCATCTGGAACCCAAACTCTGGCCTTGCTAGGTCAACAGATTTAGTGGAGCAGTTTCTCAGTCCAGCAGGTAGTGAGGGGTCCCTGAGACAATCTAAAAACTCACCCTTTTCTCATGGTTCGGGATGATGCAGCGGACAAAGTTGGGGTTGGTGTTCCTCAGTGTGGCCATCAGCTTCGATAACTGCTCCTTGTACAGCTGTCCCACGGTGCGGAACATGCCCTTCTTTGTCTTGTAGGCGGCACCAAACGCCGTCTCGTTCATGCCCGACACCTGGTCCAGACCCACGATTCTGTCGACTGGTGATGAACAATGATGTGAAGAGAAACAGAGAGATAAACTGCATTAATGCAGAGATATTGCGATGCGGGTTTTACTGATAAATGCGTGTCGTGCTATTGACATGAATGTAGAAAAGAGAAAAGCCAATGACTTGTAAGTCTTTTATCCTAAATCCAATGTGGATATTCATCTTCAAGTCTTCAACTGAGCAGGATTTGCTCTTTTCTTATGTTGTAATAAAGCATGAAGACAGACGATGGCGTCTTTTAATAAAAATGATTGATGTGTTGGACCAGATATGTCATTCTCTCCGTACAAATACCAGCACTAAGTAAGCAAGACCTTAAATCAATTCTGGATCTACTTCCTCAAAATTAATTTGGACACTGCTATCTCTTTCCATCTGCTGTTAGCTCCGACGCACATGCTCTGAATTAAGCCTGTTGAATGCACAAAAGATTGAATAGTTACTGGGATCCTTTTTAATATAACTTTATCAGTGGATCGGTGGACTGCTATTGGCGGCAGCTTTGCATAGACTAAATATCTATTTAGCGGATATTTTTCCTTTTTTAGAGTGACAGCCACCAGCACTCATGAAAGAATGAAATGTCTTAAGTGACGTTTTTATAGCCATGCAAAGCCAAAGAGGGGCATATTTAGAGGGGTGCACAGTGCAGCCAGGACAGGACAGGACAGGGGAACCAATGATCCCTCCAGTGCCAAGGATGAGGAGAAGCCAGTGGGTTAAGTGTGACTATCATTCACCTGGAGCTTCATGGAGCCCAGACACAGTGTCATAGAAAGAGGCTCTCTGAAACGTCTGAATGTCTACAGCGACAGAGACACGGACAGAGGAAGAAGACAGGAGAGTGAGAGAGAAATAAAGTGGGCAGGCCAGCTCTTACACCCACAGACATACAACCTTTCACAAGCAATAATTAGCTTTAAAAAAAGAGGACTGAAGAGTATATGTCAGTTCATGCACTGTAATAACACAGAACATGTATATTGACAAAGCCAGTGTTGGGTTACCACAGCTGAACATTTATCAGGAGAAAGATTAGTCCAGAAAGTGTTACATAACCATTTCGCTTTCCATATAACCTGTCTGTGAGTCCAAAAATAACAAATGTCAAATAAAAATAATGACTACGAAGGCTAACTGATTGAAATGTTAACAGTGCACTCACTGGGGGAGGAAAAACAGGATGAGCAATAAATCCGTCATTCAGCTCTGAGAGATGAATGTTGTTACACTCCTCCTACATTAGAGAAACCGTCAACCTCACTGCTGAAAGAAACTCCGACAGGAAGAGTGAGAGAACGGAGGATATATTTCCCTTCTTTTTGTGCCCATCATGCTGGACTGATGACTGATAAATGCATGTTTATTTAGAATTCATACCACAGATTAAATAGTTTATCAACTATACGTTTGTACAATTAAAAGCTCACTGAGCGCCTCGACACCAAAATAAATGTTTAGAGACTCACCGTCCTTCCAGAGCTCAGCCACAAACTTGTCAGTCGACTGGTGCAGCAGCGTGGCCACATTGTCATTCAGGGGATCCATGTTCTTCATGAGCCATTCATCAGCTTTATAGTCCACCTAAAGAAACACAGCGACAACAACACAATGTTCTACTGTGTGTCCATTGCAAATCTCAAACACAGAAGAAAGAAGTCGTGTCTTTTCATCCGACTGTAAAGCAAGAAATCTCTGCCCGTCTCTCCTTCGCATGTCTTGAGAACCGCTCTTCTTTAACGTTACGACCGAACTCTTCTTCACTTCCCTAGAGTCGAGGAGCGCTAGCGGATCGCCTATAAAAAACACAGTTACTCTGCTATTGCAACTCAAATCAAAAGTACAAATAATACCGCACAGTGAAAGTCTTGCATTTGAATGTTTACTTCAAGTGAAGAGTGAAAGAGAGACATTATCAGCATAATGTGCTTAAATGTACTTAATGTCTATTCAAGATGGAGCTTTCAATTCCTATATGATGAGGATAGTTTGATGAATAATAATAATAATAGTTGTGAGTCAATTCTGAATCTGCAACATAACCAGTAACATGTCTCCGTCAAGTAGATGTAGTACTACAAAGTTTTCCTCTGAGGTAGAAGTACACAGTAACTACTAGGCTATACAGTTGAGTTGCATATTTTTAAGTGCTTTGAGGGTATTTTGTAAGTTATTTCGGGGTACAATGAGTTAGAATATTAACATAATGCAATATTTGTAATATCTAAACATCATAATGAATCTATCGGGTGACGTTGAAGCGTGAAGAAGTTGTTTGTATGAGCGGTTCTTGTATAAGCTGCAAGCATTAACATTAACACAGGTCAAGCATTTGGCCCGTTCTGAACAGACGGCACTGCACTAGCTATAATAAATTTGAACTACCTACACCTGAAACTGAAACAGGCTACAATGTAATTCTTCTCTGTATACCAATATTGACCACAAACATCTGTTATTATTTGGTTGCACAACGTTTAGCTTCCCAACAGCAAAAGAATAGAAAAGCAACTCAGCATCAAATCAGATTTCCTTCATGACCTTTGATATATGTCATCCACTGCTTTCCCTTCATTACTGTTACACCCCAGTGATAATAGTGTAAAAGAATAAAATGCTGTTGCTTCACCTGTCTGCAGCGGTCTGTGCAGGATGTCTTAACGGACAGCTAGGTCTGGCAGTGTTTCTAAACACCACACATGTGTTTTATCTCACAGGCAGTACCAGATGTGCTGTATGCGCTGACGTGGGGCAATAATAGATACAATGATGGTAGAAAAGTTCAGAAAATAAGTGATGCACAATAGTGACATAATAGGAATCATTGTTGGGTTATACCTCAACTTCATATCAAATTGCACTGGGGTAAAATACATTCCTATATATTTGACTGACAGCACAGTCATGTCTAACTGGACATAGAGTGTTGATGGGATTAGTCTCTGTAACATGATGATGACTTTTACTTGGATGTGTTCCTCAAACGTCTAACGTACTATGAGGAGAGCAGAACATAATAAGAAATAATTGACACGGTCGACAACCTGAGATGAGGAATGTAAGAATTCCATACGGGTTTCATCCGAATCCGGGGAAAAGCAAACTCACTGTGTTTGTACTTATTTTCCTGTTCGGTATCACTTTGTCATGCAGGGTTTATTTGACGAAGTTCAAATTTAATGTTGGCTCCAGTATCGAATACTGGATGTTTGAAATCGGGCTGAATCTGAGACTTTAACCTGTTTGTCAGGGCAAGGCTCAGGTCCAAGACCGATGTTTGGATACAACGGACTGATGCTCTTCACTGTGTTCATACACACACACACACACACACACACACACACACACACACACACACACACACACACACACACACACACACACACACACACACACACACACACACACACACGTGCAAGACAGGAAGAAGAGACAGGTAGACCTAATTAAACCACCACTCTAGGGATGATATCAGCTTTCGTGCTGCGACTGACAAGCGTCCTCTCAGGAATGTTGTGGAGTATCGTTTTCTCTTTACAGATGGCAGACCACCACACAGAGGTGAAAGTTGAAAAAATAACTTCACGTTACGTAACCACCAGGCACCAAAGACTCAATAGCACACCAATGTGAACCAGATGTGAGTTTCCTACAGCAGCAGTACGACAACTGGGCTATTGTTTTCAGGCAATGACCGGCTTAACTGTGCCTTCAAGGGAGCTAAATCTGTGCCTCCGAGAAAGGCTTTAAAATGGGCCAGAAACCAGTGGTGGGCCGTCAGGGCCTGCAAAGCCTTCTCTGCTGGCCTAGACAGAATCACAAAGTTATAGCTATTTTATAATTTAATAATTTTTCTTAAATACACTACATGTATCATAATTTATACAAATATTTTTCCCATTATCTTATTTTCTCATTGCACAGCTACTGTCTTCCTCAGTTGCTCTGCTTCCAGTGCAGCTTGTTTTAAGTAGAGCTTTTATCCAATCAGATTTCACCTCTGTGTCTCTAGGTAAGAAGAGAGGCCCGAGGCCTGCAGACTCACAAGTGAATCCCTTTGCAGTTTAAGTGAATGGGGACGATATTGTTGATTGTCATATTCTTCAACCAATCAGATCTTTAGTTTGACATGTTTGGCGTATTCTTTGACGTGCCAGAGCCTGCTAGCTGGCCTAGCCATACGTGATTGGTCAGTGGGCTAGCCTGACATGTTGGGCGGTGACAATCCCAATATCTGCTGCCTCTGCCGAGCGGACATTTTCAGCCCTCAAACGCATTAAAACGTATTCAAGAAATACAACTGGGGAGGCTCGACTGTCTTCACTGGCGTCCATGAATCGAGAAGGACTTCTTACTGGAACTAAAACACACGGATGTACTGAACAATAGGAACCATTGTTACGTCCAATGTTGCTCTGGGGACATATTTAGCCGGTGCCAGTGTTGCCAACTTGGCGACTTTCCCGCTAAATCTGGCGACTTTCCAAACCCTCATGGCGACTTTTTTTGTCAAAAGCTACGAGCGACAAATCTAGCGACTTTTTCTGGTGTTATTGGAGACTTTTCTGACGTTAAAGCACGTACGTTCTACACTGTCGTGAACGAGCAGCGGGTGCTGCCGTGAGCCCCTCCGCCGCCCAAAAGCACTCACAGGCGGTAACTCGCGCAGCAGTCCCAGCTGCAGTCAGAGCAGAGAGGAGACGCACTCCCGGCGTATTCTCCGCAGATAGGTGTTGGCTTCATTTTTACACGAAACAAATAATAACCGTAGTGTTTCAGCTGCAGGTCAGCAGTGAATGCCCAGGTATAAAATGCACGGCCCGCCACTGCCAGAAACACAGCTGTTGCATAAGGAAAAGAGATGGATGAATCTGAGGCTATAGAGAGGACATGAATAGTGTTTTTTGTAAAATGCCCGTTTGTTAGGAGCTCCATTTTAAGAGTAGTATCATACTTAGGTAGAAGGTCCAACAAGCTACCATTCCCAAGAGAGCAGTCAGAATGCAACACACCTTAATGGGCCTGAAATACATACCTTTCCTGCGTAGTGAATGATGCAGAAGTCAGCTTTGTCCTTGAGCTGTCGCGGCTTCTGAAACTTGGTGTGTGTGCCCTGCTCCTGCAGCACCTTTTCTATGAAGGTCTTGTCGGTTGCCTTAGGAAACCAGCACTCCTCATCCAGCAGAGCGAGGATGCCAGGGGGGTTAGTCTGAGGAGAAAGGAAATCGTTTCACACACGCATTCATAGGCAGACACACTCACAGTCACACACATAGATGGGGGAACACTGACCGGCCTCTCAATGAGGTCGATGCAGGGCTGCAGGTCCAGGCCGAAGTCGATGAAGCTCCACTCGATGCCCTCCCTCTGGTACTCCTCCTGCTCCAGGATGAACATGGTGTGGTTGAAGAGCTGCTGCAGCTTCTCGTTGGTGTAGTTGATACACATCTGCTCAAATGAGTTCAGCTGAAAGGAAGCGTAAAGTAGAAGTTTGTTAGTTGACTTCAGATGGCCTTAACATGACTTGATTAAAGTAATACAAAATACAATTGATCAGATAACCTAGAATACTGGATTCTGTTTTATCTACATTTAAAGAAACAAAACTTCAATATCCAGAAGGTACTTTGAGTTTTGTTAGTGTTAAAAACATCACAATCAGCACCTCAAAGATTTCAAAGCCAGCGATGTCCAGGATGCCGATGAAAGATGCACCCTGGCGTTTGGTGCGGTCCAGGGCCTTGTTGATGCGGTGGACCAGCCAGCGGAACAGACGCTCATATGTTGCCTTGGCCAGGGCTTCAACGGCAAAGTCAGCCTGAGGAAACAACCAGAGTGAGTAACCATAGAGGACCCACTGAGCCATGAGTGGAACTATACGGATATAAACTTTGTGTTGCTGTTATAGTTCGAGTGTTGTTGATTTATCATGTGCAAAAGTGAGGTGTCCTGCAAACAGAAAGATATCAAAGCAAAGATATGAATAAACGTGGAATAGAAACATAATTCTCATTGATAAGAGTTACCTGCTCTTTGGTCTGTGCCTTCTGTACGTAGTCTCGTCCCACTTTGATCCTCGGGGTGAGGATGGCTCTGGTGAACTCCATAACATTCATTCCAAGCAGGTGACAGAGCTTCTGCGCCACTGGGAGTGCAAGGAAGCAGGAGGCATGTCACATATTGCTCGATATAAATTTCAGATTTCATACAAAAACAGATTGGTGCTTTTTTTTTTTTACTATAAAAAATGATGCATATCCAGCATATCCCGGCTGGGTTGAGACAACGTAATGAGTCAGGGTTTTAGTTTAAGAGAGCTTTTAGTGAACTATGATCAGTATGTTTAATGGATCTGACCCTATACCAGCAGTCATAGTCATATTCTGTGTATAGACTGCAGGGACATCTGATGCTGATCCAAACATTACAAGCATTCCAATATAAGGAGACACACAATCTAACTTTAGTGTTATCATGGTCCTAATAAAGTATGCGCTCACAGTGAATGAGTATATTGTGTATATATAAATGTATGTATGTATATATATATGTGTGGAAATGACTCTTCAGCTTCCACCACAACAGGTGGTGGAAAACACACAGTCATCTCATTTTCTGGATTTGTGAATCATGACTGACTCGAGCGAAGAAGTGTGTGTGTGTGTGTGTGTGTGTGTCTGTGTGTGTGTGTGTGTGTACGCGTTTTACTTTGACTGGATGTTGGACGTTTACCTGTGTTCTCAGGCATGGAGGCCTGATCAGTGTTTCTCTCTTTCTTAAAGACAATGTTGCCAAACTGCAGCACTGCAGAGACCACCTTCAACATGCCTGGCAAGGACGAGATAACATTTCAGCGATCCCCAGAGGGGGGAATTAGGTAATGGCACAGTAAGAGAGGAAACAAACTAATGAAACTGTAGATAGCGGTTCAGGGCACATCTGGAAACTTCTACTCACAGACAATCTCGTCATGGGAGAAGCTCATGATGTGCATGGCATCCAGAGTCTCCTGGAAATTATCCTTGTCCTGCTGGCCGGGGATGGTAACGTTACCATTTGACAAGAAGCGATAGTTGTTAAAGCCTTCGAGGAGCAGGTCCGCTGCAGAAGGAAAAAGATGATTGTTAAGTTATTTAATCAGTATGCTCTTATTCATGCTGTTATATTTGGATACTTTCTGTTTGTAGAGTGTATTAAGACCATGATGCATGTGGATTTACCCTCACAGGTAATTCAAATTGTTTGATGTTACATTTGCATCCATGTTCAATATAGACAATTCGGTCGAGACTCAAAATGAGCGCGTGGGAGAGATCAAGTGACCTTTTAAATCCACTAGACAAGACCAAGACAAATATGCTATCTAAACACGTTCTGCATCATCGTGAAACAATGTACTAACAAGCTAAATTAAAAGTTAACAAGGGAAAAAGACTAGTTGGCCGATGCTAATTCAAACCAGCTTCCTTTAAACCCTCATTTTCTCGCCTGAGGCAAACCAGCACAAACAGGAAACCCGGCTGTCATTGCTCTGGTGCTTATGTTTATCCTGATTGCTCTGCACACAACACTCACTTCGGAGATGCTCCCCTGCCCCTGCCAGCAGGCGGTAGAATATGTGGAAGGTCCTCTCATCTTTGGCCTGTCTGATGGCTCTCGACTTCTCCAGGAGGTCTGAGGGCAAAGGTTAAGGACTGACCAGGAAATTACAGCGTAAAACAACAGGAAGCTGGTACTGTCACCGTTGTAGTATCTATTAGATAAAGTTACCACATTGTTGCAGAATTTCTGCTCATGCGGAGCAACAGGTCAAAATCCAAGATCGTAAAAGAATCCAAAGTTCTCACATCACATCTTTATTACTTCTACAGGTGTCACTTGTACTTCAACAAAAAAATATTACCCAAAGGATCCATTATTTTCCTCCCCAGGCATGAATAAACAAATAATGATGAATAACAATAGAAACGTGGTTTCTATAGTCTGTGCCCTCGAACTCCGTTGGGAGAATTTTCAGAACAGGGAATGACATTCTTCTGGTGAAGTGAGCATAAGCCGTACAGCCTAACCACTGCTCTCTAAACTCAATGTGTCTTTTAGCTCCATTCGAAACAATCCTTTGACCGTCTGCTCCTTCAGCCGGTCTCAGTAATGAGGATACAAGTTTCAATATTGGCCCCAACGATGTAGCCTGTGACGTCAAAGTTGATTCTGATGAACTTGCCCTGCAGAAAACAAGATACATGTTCATGTTAAAAACCACTTGTTGAACTTGCTAAAACTTCACAGGTTAATTTGAAAAAAGTCTATGATGTCAGCACGTTGCATGTTAAATATCACTTTGTGGATTCACGCAGACGACAGAGACTCAGAACAAAATGCCACAAGTTAACAGGTCAGAAAGAATTTCAGGCATGTGTGTGGTTTCCTGACAGTGAACGTAAGTGTACGTGTGTGTGAATATGTGTCTACTGGTCTTTATTGCTTCTCATCTGAGACAGAACATCATGGTGGTGAACCTTTGCCACATGTTAACTTAGTCATTCAAAAATAAAATGCTTAGAGCGACAATTTTCAGAAATAACATTAAAATACGTCATTCTTTTACAGTTTTTATCAAATACTTAAAAGTTATATCTTTTAAATAAAAAGGCCTATAGAAATATTTGCAGAACGGCATTGAATGACATGAAGCAGGAGGTTTTAGGTTTAAATGATTTACATTTCTTTGTACATATTTAAGGCAAGTGCACTGATAGACAATCCGGAGTTAACACAAATCAGTTTCCCTTCAGGTTACTATCTGATTGAATCAAACAAATGATCATTTAAACATAAACGGTGAACTCACAAAGCGGGATGAGTTGTCATTTTTCACTGTCTTGGCATTGCCAAAAGACTCAAGGATGGGGTTGGCTTGCAGGAGCTGGCGTTCCAACTCACCCTGTGGAGAAAGACAGAGAGGTAAGAAGCAAACTAGCTGTCAAACATTTCTTATGTCTGGCACCACGTAATGCATCTTTATCTCTGTCAATCACATTCTTCTGTCTGCCAAAACACACACAAGCTGGTCAAGCTAGAATACTTCGAAAAAGAGCAACAAGAGAAAAATGTAGCCACGTTAATATGCTAAACCAATCTTTCAGACAGTCAGCAATTTATCATGGTTCTGTTGGCTCTACTTTGGTCAACTGCAGCACAATGTGATTTTTGTCAGGAGGACTCGACAAGTTTAGTGGGCCAAGATTACCAAACAGTTTGACGGAACTCATAAAACCACAACGGCAACACAGCGAGTGAGTTTCCACATATGCCCAGCAGTTGTGGTTAGTTTGGATTGATTAGTGAGAGCCTTCGTCCGGTCTGCACATTCCTGTGGTTATGATGATATACCCCTGTATATACGTACCACCGTGGCGGTAAAGATGGCTTCCTCCCCAAATCTCAAAACCTGGATAGATAGGCGGTTGGGACATTCCCTACAGCCCCAAAAACCTCAACATGCCCTACACATGACGCAATCTCTCCTATCCGGGACAGTGGCAGTACAGAAATAGCCCCTACAGCACATCAGAGCCTGCCTTGAACTGACTCCAGGATGAACCACTGGACTCTGACTGCCCAGGGGGAACACAGTGGCTGGCTGGTGTTGTAGACCATTGAACGACACACTGGACTACAGTGAATTCTTTGGCCTGCAGCAGAGATAGAGTACTAGTAACGGTCTTGTACTTGGACTTGTGGTGCGCTTTTCTAGTCCTACGATCACTGAAAGCTCTTTTCCACCACATGTCATTCTAAACCTGCTCCCTGAATGACTTCAATGTGTTCATATCACTTTCATCATGGCAAAAATGTCACTCACAGAAGGTGCTGCTCAAACAAAGAAACAACACGCCTTGTGTCTTCCGAGTGTTTATTGGGCCTTTGTGATAGCATCAAATCAACTGGCTTGAAGAAGTTGATCAGAATTGATCAGTAGGGTATTGAGAAACAAGGAAACAAGGTTCAGAAGGTCCAAAGGTTTTCTGACTGAGAAGAATCCACTCTGCTAGAGGGTTACATACAAAGTTTAAATCTCTCGGGCCAGACGTGGACAATATGGTCCTTCATACAACATTTTCACATATTTGTGAAGTCTCCTATGTCTGATACCTGAGTAAGGAGTAACTATCCTCCTCGTCATTCTTTTCCTTAATCTTTCAGACTGTGAATGACATAAAACAACACAGAATAAACAGGCTTTCCCATTTGTCTTTCTCACTGAGAGAAATATGAAAGTCTGCTCAACCTCTGGTCTGCTTTACCTCCTCTCCGCTACTTCATCTCCCCCCTTCTCACCCCCTTTCAGACCTCTCTCCTCCACCTCATGGTTCTACATTCCTCTGGCCTCTGCTCAGAGGAAGCCGTAATGCAACACAGAAGGAAAGCAGCATTAAGGTCAGTGAGGATGGTGCACCCCCCCCCCCCCCCCCCCCGAGTTAAAGCTACTGAAAAAATGGCACATTAAACTAGCATTCACCCGGATTGTGTGCGCTCAAAGCTGCAGGTTACAGGTTGCAGCTACGACTCTGCTTCTAAAGATATTAGATTTTAAAGCGGACACAGCAACATCAGGTATTGGTTTAGGGGAGAAGGAAAAATATCTACCGGATAAATCACGCTGAGAATAGGTGAGCCAGAAAATATAAATCTTTGTAGTGAGCGTGATAGACAGAAGATGGAGTTGGGGAACATTTTTGTCAGCAGAGTCTCATTTGTGTTACTTCTGGGAAACATTGTGGAATAAAATCTGAAGATCCAGGTAAGGCTAGAACATCCACATAGAAACATCCCCGGTGTTCGGTTGTTGTCTGGGCAGCAAAAGCCACATGTGGATTGAAGGATAGTGTTGGTTACTGGAATACTATTAATACAGCCAAGGCTATAGGAAACACCACTGCAATATTAACTTGAATGCTGTTCAAACTACACATCTAGATTACATCACCAATGGAAGACATGCATGAATATATGAAACATTTGATCAACTGCCGTCATGTTTCGTCATTGATATCTTCATTTTACATGTAGCGTAATATATTCACTTCACTAACATGTAAAAGATGAAGCTCGGCATTAAACATTTGAGGAGAGATGTTTAGTGTGGCTGCGGTCTGATTTCACCTTTTATATGTATGTTGTTGTCCAATCAGTGTTGATGGTAAATGCGGTCGATCGAAGCAATAAATTCCTCAGTGCGTGTCACATTGATAGCCGAGTTCGCAGCTGCCAAATTCGTTGTTCTTCCGGCGTCCAGCACCGTCATTTGACTTGACAGTGACGTAGATGAATGCAAGATAGAACTACAGGCTGCCATTTCAGCTTGGATTTATAATGCGCTGCTGTTGTCAATGTGGAAAATAAAAGTCGTTGCAGTCGTGGTTCACGCCGGTTCGGACTACAGAGCCTCCATGTTCTTGATTTATTACCTCCGTAAATAAAGATGCATCTTCTAAACCTCTGCCACACTATGTTTTCTGCTGGCCGTCATCCTGGTGCATTGAGACCCCACAAGGCTCCGCGAGGAGAACTCCGCTTTCTCGGCACGCCCTGAGGAATTTATTGCTTCAATGGACTACATTTACCATCAACACTCATTGGACGTCCATATGAAAGGTGGCGAATTGTCCCTTTAATGCTCGAAAAGCAGTTAATGTAAAAAAGTGTAATGAATTGGTGTGGCCTATTCTTTTGAATTTGACTGACATGTGTTCCTCATAAAGGATCTCGATTTCCAGCTGTCCTAATAAACCCAAACCAACTGATAAAACAAAGTGTTTTAGGATCATGAGCCTGCTGCTTTAATGGCAGATTCAGGGGGCTTCAAATTAATCATGTGAGAAGACTGAGCCAGCACAAACAAATACCTCATGAAGACGGAAGCTTAGATTAGTCTGTCAACATTATTATGGAAGTGGCCGAGACTGAGAGAGAAGGACATGCACATACACTCAAAACACCAAAAAAAACAGACCACACACTCTTTTTAAAGAAGCGGGAGATACACTTGCCTGGAGCTTGAATGCTTTGGGAGATTCGGGCTGTTTGTTAAGGATAAACAAATGCATGTGTTAAAACCTGAAGCGCTCATGTCAGACACAAGCCACAGGAAACAGTACAGACTTGACCCCGCGTTGGGTAACCTCTCGCAGTACGGCATTGGAAGACATGAAGCAGGCTACATTCAAATCTATTAGGTTAACTGCAGATTAATACACAACTTGTTGTCAGATGAATATCAACACGAAGCTATGCACTTTGATTCTGACCAGAACACAGTAACATTACAATTCATTAATTAAATGGTTTGACATTTTGGGAAATAAACTTATGTACGGTAAATATAAAGCTACAGCCAGCAGCCGGTTAGCTTAGTTAGCTTAGCACAATAACTAGAAACTGAGAGGGTGTCAGCTGGACTATTTCTTGGCTCTGACCAGCAGAAACTCCAGGAAGTTACTGGACCCGAGTAACAGTTTTTTGTACTGATTAAACAAATAAAAACTAAAATGTTTATTACTGAGCTTTGGAGATGCTGCTCGGTGGATTGTGTTTCTAGGCTCGCAGTCTCTCTGCTACGCTAACCTGATCAGCTGCTGGCTGTAGCATTATATTTAACTGGCACATATGAGAGTGGTATTGATCTGATTGCTATTGTCTGGCATCAACTCTCTGCTAAAAAGTGAATAAGCGTGTTTCCCATAATGTCAAACTATTCCTTTAAATTACAATAATGATGTGCAGAGGTACTTCACAAATACCAACAAGGACTTTTCGTTCTTAATCTAAGAGGTGAGGAGATGGACTGTCAACAAGGATAATTCAAATATGATATATTGGAGAGGAGAGGAGAGGAGAGGAGAGGAAGGGAAGGGAGAAGAGAGGAGAGGAGAGGTGAGGGGAGGAGAGGAAAGGAAAGGAAGGGAGAAGAGAGGAGAGGAGAGGAGAGGTGAGGAGAGGAGAGGAGAGGTGAGGGGAGGAGAGGAGGGGAAGGGAGAAGAGAGGAGAGGAAGGGAGAAGAGAGGAGAGGAGAGGAGAGGTGAGGGGAGGAGAGGAAAGGAAAGGAAGGGAGAAGAGAGGAGAGGAGGCCCATGCTTGGCCAAGGATAGAGTAGGAGAAGTGTAGGCAGTGGGGCTCTCACAGGAATGTTGTGGTCTTTGCGTCCTTTGTGTGAGGAGGCAACGTGGGCCAGGTACTGGATGACCTTCTTGGTGTTCTCGGTCTTGCCTGCTCCTGATTCACCTCTGAAAACAAAAAGGAGAGACGGCATGAATATACACATGGACGGATAGAGGGAGCAAAAGTGTAAGGGAATAAAGAGTGAGTGAGCGAAAAGAGACACACTTTGTTTTCACTTCTAACAAATAATGACATCACTATTAGTTAGCAATCATGAATAACGGGCGATTCGTTGTGAGGCATAGCAGCCACATTAGAGGAAATAACCTGTGTAAGTTGTCCACAATTTAGCAATGAACAGACAAACCACCGTAAAAAACCCTGACCAAAATAACTAGTCATTATGGTGGATAAACCTTGAAGGAAAGAAGAAGGAAAGAGAAATGGAAGAGAGGCATTGAGAGCGGACGGCCATCAGGCTGTGTTGCTGTTTTCTAAATCCATCCATTCGTCTGTCTGCCTGTTTTACTGGAGAACCTTGTGGTTTGGTGGGATAGTCTCCAAAGTTTCCGGGCTCTGCTTTTGGGCCGTCTCTAATGATAGCTGTTGTTCAGGCAGAGCCATCCACAGCTCCCACAGTTCAGGTCCCAGAGCCCAAAAAAAAAACGGGGCCAACCTCGAAACCAGGCCAGCAACACTACATCTATCGTCATACCGGTGGCTTTAGTCTAGCCGGCTATTAGCTCTTGGACCACTGCAGTTTTAGCTGCCGCGCTAGAATTCGATGGGCGAGTCCTCAAAGCACAGGATGCAGACATAGCATATATAGGTCAAGTTAGTTACACATCCCAGTTTGGCTTGACGTCTTCATAGTTTCATAGTGTCGGAATATTTCTCATAGAAACAACCATTCGCTGACATTCACACATACTTTTTTTCTTATGGACAAGTTGTGAACATGGAAGGTTACGGGGTCACTTCTGGCCCCTCACTTTATGAATACTCCTGCCTCACATGTTCTGTTGATGACCCTCTCACAACTCTCATACGTCAGAGAGTCAACAGTCGATTCTTAAGTGAGAGATTCTACAAGTTTCTGTCTCATAGGACGCTCCCGTTTGGTTCATTTGGGATAAAGAATATAGACATAGTAGTGTGTTGATGAGCTGGGAGTTCATATTTTCACCGCTTACGACTTTCTTCACCCTCAAATCCTGTGCAGGTTCATCCCATGTTTGATAATTCATACACGATGTCATAACTGCAGGAACAGTAAGTAAGTAGGAGCTGACCATTCAAACATTTACATTACAGTCATTTAACAGACCAAAGCGACTTACAATTCAGATTCTATCACATTCATACACTGTAGGCTACGGGAGCAATTTTGGTTAAGTGTCTTGCTCAAGGACACATCGACGTGCGACTAGCAGAGCCGGAGCCGGGGATCGAACCGCCGATCCTCTGATAGAAAGACGGCCCTGCTCTCCACTTAGCCACAGTCGCACAAACAAGACATGGGTCTGCAGATGTTATTCAGAGCACATCACTGCTGAACCACATAACTACACAAGACCTTCTGTAATTCTAAGCCATGCTAAATATGCTTGTGGTATTATAACTGAATTAAAAGAGTTTGTCGCAAACGATGGAGGAAGAGTAGCATCGGACACAGTATTGAGACCGTGTGATGGTACATCTCTTCAATCAAATGGAGGTAAGGGCAAAAGAACAATGGGAAAAAATGAGATTACATCAGAGTTTATTGATCTAAAGAGGGAAATTAAGCATTAAAGCAGCACAGAACGAGACAAAAAAAAAGCATTAATGCTGTTTTCTGAAAGCTCTGAAGATCTATTATCTCATTCTGTCCCTCGGACCTACTATTGTGCATGAGCTTCAGATTGTTCTGCAAGATTCAGCTGAGTGGGTCCATTTTATCAAGTACTGGGTCTTCTCTGTTGCCGTTTCAATACGTTTCACACACTTCCAACTGATGTCTTTCGCACTGAAATCAATGTAGATGTCTTTACAGAACTGGTTGACCACACCACTTATTAAACAGTGGGGTAACGCTGCTAAAATGGCTCCACGGTCACCAACAGGGGGTGTGTTTTTTTAGAATCTAGGACAGATTATGCAACAGCGCTCGCCTGTTCATTGGCAGCGCCAACTCAAGCCACATTGAAAGAGTGTGGCACTTAATTACTCTCTGCCAAAGACGTTGAAGGCACGGCACCAAACCGCACTCATAACTCCCTCTGCATTGGGTAGAGCTGCTGCACAACCCAGCATCCGCAAAGAGCTATTTGAAACCAGTCTTTAAATGAAACAGCAGGACGATGGGAGCTGGCCAACTGACTCGGGGTGAGAGAAACAAGAAGGGAAGAAAGGAAGACAAAACAACCAGGAAACCATGTAATTCAGAGGTGGTGATCGTGGGACGTGCAATCATTGTAGGCACTGTAAGTGTCTTCATAGAACATAACCCTGTTGAGGCGCAGCTGTATAATCTCCATCTTGGGACGGTTTCATTTCCCAGCCCATTGAGCTGCTTTATCACCAGAACCACTTAAAGGAACGGATCGCCTGTCCTAACAGAGTAATGACCTCATGAGAGGAGAGCCGGACAAGTAATAGAAAGTTGAGAGCTGCAGTACTTACGTGCAAAGGATTGATTGGTCCTCACGATCTGTTCAGAGAAAAGAGAAAAACACAGTCAGCATCTTTCCAAAGACTGTATTTGGTCAAAACGTTGGACTATAACACACTCAAATGCAATGCATCATATCCAGTTCTTTGTCTTGGTACAGGGCACAGCATCAACATTAAAAAGCAGGAGCTACTGAACTGATACCGCTTTTTCCCCGAAAAATAATTGGAAACACTTAAATATTCCTCCAAAGACACCGGAGTCACATTAATCCAGTGTGTCCATTAAACAGCCAACAGCTCATTCCTCAGCCTCCTGCAGCCTGACTGCCATGCTGCGTTACGGCCATAAAGTGACACCCAGACCAGTAACCGAAGCTCTGACACCTTTCAACACAGAGGAATTCAGACTGAAGTCCAGACGACAGGATTAGTTATGCCCACTGAAGTGTGTGGCCTCTCAACTTTGAAGGTTCTGCTGCGCACTACAAAGAACTACAAAGACCAGAACCCTGAGGGAACTGGCCTGTTTATCAGCTAACAGAAACTGTTACAATCAGAGCATGTCCTAATTTAACATACCTACTGGTAAATGTTTGTCACATACGTCTTTCATGTTTAGAGAGGATGAGTTAGGTCTGTGAATATGGAAACCTTTACTTCCCCAAATGATCAGACACAATGTTTTACGGTCCTGTAGAGCAGTGGGGGTTTCTTGTCTGGTGTAACCCCATACCTGATTTATCCATTACTTTAAGGCAACTGTTTGAATTGAACTGAACTGGTTGAATTTAGTTCAATTAGTTGAGCTTAAACAAGTACAAGTGCAGAAGTACCCCCGTACCCCTGGTTGTAAAAATCAAAGGTCAACAAGCATAGTTTACCTCATGAGATAATGTATTTAATGAACCACAAACAAACCCTAAAATGTCCATTTAATGAATAAATACAACTTATGTAAATTCTCAACATTTTTATTTCCCGAAAAAGACAAATGTGGGAACACCTCCACATTCCTAAACCCAATGAAACTGAACCCCCATATGCCCACACATCTCATGTACCTACATTGCTGAGGAATGGTTATATATTACACCGTGTCTGTGTTTTCATTTATTTGTTCAAAACTTCCCCTATGAAGCTCTCTTTGAGCTCGTCCTCCATTATTCTTGAATAAACCCAGTTCAGCAAAGACCATGATGATCTAGAACCCTCTAATGGATAATATAAGTGCTCTCTTCAACAGCCACCCACTGTTTGGGATGAAGCATTCAGCTGTGGGCTTTGACACAGAATAACACATTTGTCTCCTATAGCCCATTAACTCGCACCCTGTTGATGTGGGTCAGTTTTCACAGACAGTCTTTAAGGTGTTATCTTTCAACAAAGAAATTACCTTTTGTTTCGTGCACTTGTGAACCTCCCTCGGGTGACAAAAGCTGGCGACAAATGAATTTGGCTGTACATGTGTGTGTGTGTGTGTGTGAGTGCATCTGGAGTCTGAGAGTCTATTTTTCTCATAAAAAGATGATGACGGCTGACAGGCTCACACGCCAATAAGCAGAAACAAAACAAATGTATGCTCACTTATGCTGGACGAGAGCTCCTGTAATAATGGGAACGATGAATGAGCTGCTCACTTTTGCAGGCCCCATCTCCCTTGATGCCGAGGCAGCCTTTGAATCACAGGTCAGAGTTTGATTACTTATCCCGTCTGTCTCTCACAGCCACATCTACTGTACATGAACCTGAAGCTTATCAGATGCACCTCATGTTTGAATTTTGCAAGACGTTACACCTCCAGCCTCACTGGACTGAGGCGCGCAGCGCTGCATGACGTCGTGAGTATGAAACCCAAATACACACAGACTAAACTGCCTCTGAGCAACATCAATTCAGCTTCACGTGATTAAAGAGAGAACAAGTTTGCATATGTGACCTCATGCTTCTAAAATTAGACTGTAATCTGCAACAAATAGAGAACAAAAAGAAATCTGTAACAAATTGTGATTTTGTTATTCAACGCAGCACTCTGGACCTTTTCGAGGCAGCCCAAATACACATACAGTTACCTCATGTGTTGCTCTGGTGCCTTAATAAACACCATGTGACCGATAAGTCTTTCCGATAAAAAAAAAACAATAATAATCCATCCGGTGCACAATGCTCCGTCTCTCTGGCAACAACAGCAGTCATTTGTTTGGAGTCGTGTCGGCATGAGCAGTAATTGATGCCACGGCTCTACAGGCAAAAAACTACAACAAAGGAAAGTTCAGAACAATGTGTCACGGTAGTACAGCCTGATATCCCTGTGTGGGCCTACCTAACTATGAATTATGAAGAAATCTGTGGTCAGCGCGGGAGATAAGATGACCCAAATAATGAAACAGAGGAAAAGTATTAAAGTGAGGTTGGGACGTGTTTGACTGTGAGTGTGAGAGCAAGTGTACACAGTCCTAGCTGATTGGAAGGGAATGGCAAACAGGGTCAACACACACACACACACACACACACACACACCCTTCATTCTCCACCTGTCAGACATCAGTTTGCCCTCTTTATACTGTTCATTTGACCTTATATTCCTCCACGGACATGCATCACCTCCACATCTAAACCCCTCCAGCTCTTTCCCTGATAGACAATCATGCCTTCAATGTACCATCACCTTTGTGATTGTATTCTTCTGTGAGGTCACACAACATAAGGTAGATACGAGCCCCGTTCAGCCAGTTCAAGGTGGTTATTCTGTGTGAAAGGGGGGCTCGTGAGTTCACTTCCCAGAACCAAAGGGAACTTTTGTAAACGAGTCCTCTTAGTGACAGGCTGGTAATTATAAAGATACGTTCTTTGTTTAAACATTCATTTTGAATTATACTCTGTGTTGTTGATCTTTTTTTGTTAAAATTCCCTTTTCACGGTCTAACGTGTGCTGTTTAAGTGGGCGAGTGCGTGGATCCATCCAGCTCCCACCCATGGCCCTCTTGGCAGCCGCTGCTTCCTCGATCACCACAGCAACTAACTGCTGGGTCATATTTACCCAGGAGGCCATGCTGGCATAGGCGTAGGTGGACGCAATCAAACTGAATGGGCTCTCCCCTTCCAGTAGCTCATTACTGCCTCGCTAAATCTCTACCCCCTTCGCGTTTCCCCCGTTCTCTCTGTTGCTCTCATTTCCTTTTTCCCTCCTCCTGTGAACGGGGGAAAGCCAGATTACACAGAGCACGACAGGGCAGGAGCTTTACTGGAAGCAAAATCACTTTTCCACACCGGCACATGTTTATAATTTCATCACCTCATCAGAACTTTGAGCGGCACCGTTAATTTCCTCCGCAAAACAACTCACAGCCAATCATTTAGGTAATGTTAACGCGAGACGGAAATAAGTTGGCCCTATCATTCATCAAGATTAAGGTGAGACCACAGCTCACATCTCTGTTTGGATACGAGCTAAGTACAAATCAAAATGACAGCACAGGGAAAGGCAGCCTTCAGACCGATCAGTGTTGCTACCACGGTTCACCGAAGGTTGAAGTACTTCACTTCTAAAAGCAATACTTTCTACTGATGAAGCAGCCAGTCCCCTAAAGTGACCCTTATTAACGTTATCATGTCAAATCAAATAAAAATGGCTGAAAACACATTCAAAGCATGCGTGCACTGCATTCATTAAGAAGTTCACGCAAACGACGAAGCTTTGTGTACTTCTTATCCAATTTTGCACTCCAAAAACAGAATCTCACTTTAGACCCCCATGGTAGGGGACGGGCCTGTGTTCCCTTTGCTGCTCATAATTTATCCCCCACGAGGATAAAAAAAAAACCCTCATTCTTCACATTCCAGAGCAACCCCCCCCCCCCCTCCCCCTCTCCCCCCCCCCCCTCCACAAAAGCCCCAATCGTTACAATAACCCCCTATTATTGACCCCATTTAACCTTGTACAGCCTCAGTATCCCCCTCCTGACTGTACCGCTCAGATTATTGTTCTGTTTTAATACGCATGCATGTAATCTGCGTTGGAGTTTCCCGTTCATAGGAAATAAATTGACAAGAGGCCAAAAGATTGGGACGATACACGGTGTTCTCAAAGCTCCACGCGGTTGAGACAACATGTTACACAAAGCAAAGCACTGCTGTACGCCTTAGTAAATGATCAGCAATGATGTGAACTGTGAACGATTTGTAGTTAATGGGCAAAATCATGCAAAAAGAACAGCACGGTCAGCGTAACAGTAATTCTTTTCACGGTTTTAACGAGTCCGAGTGTGGAACGAAATATCTCATTTAGGCTCCAAGCTGAGAATGTTTGAGGATTCTTAAAACTAAACCACCAAAAAATGTTCTCCTCATCCCCCCCCCCGTCCTCAAACCCCAGTGCTCAAAAACATTCCTCGCACAAGTATCACAATTACGTCCATTTATTGTCAATGGTCCTCAGCAGTATGGCTCCAGTTCAATGCAGTTGGACCCAAACGTCTAACCCACTAATTGCACTCCTAATTGTTGCAAATTGCTGGTTCAATGTTGAGTCCGTGCATGTGCATCAGCCAGCTGTCAAACAATCCATAATTACATTCACACGTATGCTCATTAATCTCATGCTTGTGATAACACTGGCAGAGATAGCTAAAAGGAAAAGTTGACAACCGCCTCCTATAAATGTATTATTTATTCAAGTATAGAGGAACTCACTGACCACTCCATGTCCATGCAGACGCTCCTCAAAATAATTTTGCAGATTAAAGAAAAAAAACACAACTTTTTGATCAAGAACAAGCAGCTCTAAAGAATCAAGCAGTGGCACAAAAATGGGAGTTCGCTTGAAAGCCTGATTTTCAACCTTTTTGGATCTTTGGATGTAACACATTTTTTCCACATTGGGGCTCAAGCTCTCACAATATGCTTCATAAAAGAAGTCGTAAAAACGCAACTGCACACAATGAAAATTCTAGCGTCATGGCAACCGCTTCACACATAAGAAGTCCCGAGCGATGGCCAGTGAGCCGCTCTCTCGTGAACTGCTGCCATACGTGGTGAGGATCACCCACAATTACACGGCAACACTCGTGCACACGCGGCTCCCTCTGCACAGTAGAGTACGGTGATTGTGTTAGTGCAGGGATAATAGAAAACTAGAGGCCTGCTTCCTCATGAAAGCCTAGAGCTGAGGACGCAATCCAGAGCTACTCGAAAGCAGAGGAACAAAGCTGTAAGTGTGTGTGTGTGTGTGTGTGTGTGTGTGTGTGTGTGTGTGTGTGTGTGTGTGTGTGTGTGTGTGTGTGTGTGTGTGTGTGACAGAGCTCCTTCACATTCCCAGACAGTGGAAGTAGCAACTGGGAAGTGTTCTGGTCTGTGGATATCTGCAGTGTTTCACTGTCACATCGAAACTTCCGGACAATTATGATAGGACGCAAATTAAACACGGTTAGTGGCGGGCTGAAGAAGAGTAATATGCTACAGCCTCCTACAGCAGTTTTGCTAAAATAAACAGATTTAAGAAGCAGTAAGTCCTCCAACGGGGATTACGGTGATACTTCATCTATCGTGTGGAGCGAAGTACAGGAGAACGTAGGCTAAAGGTGGATATTAAAGTATCAGGATTCATGTCTTTTTGTATTTACAGTACTTAGTGCAAAGCAATAAAACATGATAGATGCTTGAGTGTACACTAAACTACCAAAAACTAGCTATTTGGTTCATTGTTAACAGGGTTCTCCAATTCAGTTTTGCACTACTTTAAGTTGGATGTCTCACAACGGACAGAATACAAAACAATCGGGTCAAAACCTAAGCAGCCAAGATTGAGATATACTCACTTTAAGTTCCAAGAATGCTGGATCCTACATTTCCCATAATGCAACTCAATAGCACCCAACGCCTCCTCAATTCCCATGCATTTTGTGTAGCGGCTCAGCCAATGACTGATGTCAAAAACTAATCAGAACTCTGACTCCTTCTGTCATTTCCCTCCACTCACTCTGCTCTGTCCCGTTTGTCGGTTATGAAGCAGCATTATAAAACCCAGCGATTTGAATATTTGGTTCAATTTGAGACATTTCCATTCACAAAGACTTGCCTTTGCCTCACTTCACGCTGCCCAAAACGAAGGTTTAATCGCGTCTTTCCGTTCACTTTGCAAGGAATCGCGTTGTGTCTACAATTCACTTTGCATTCTGTATAAACAGCTTAAAAGCCATAGAACTGTTTGGTGGAGTGCCCCTTTAAATTGAACTGCAAATACATCATTCACTTTTCTCAAGGGTACTTTGACTTTTATTATTAGTAGAATAAATAAGTTTCACACTGACAATGTTGCCTACAGAATCTAATAGATGGGATACAAAGATGAGAATACAAGAACTGTGAAATCTCTCATCACATCAGTGCGGGTCCTCTGCTCATTATAACAAGCACAAAATGAGGTCAGTAGTGATCTGTACCAAACTGTTCAATATGTCAGCAGTGAAAGGTTTAATAATCAGTCTATGTACAGTATCACCGGAGGAAAACAACAGCAATACTAACGGATACTTTGGCTCAAAGATAAAACTTATTGTACATATGGCCATTTGCCACCGCTGAGTGACTAAACAGCTCAACTGCGTTAGTCACTGTAATGCTGTTCAACCAGCTGCCAGTGAGGCATTCATGAGCCTACGAACAGAAGGGCAGACAGCCCCATGAGCCGACTGGCCATGTGTGTGTGTGTGTGTGTGTGTGTGTGTGTGTGTGTGTGTGTGTGTGTGTGTGTGTGTGTGTTTGTGTGCTGGAATTCAGATGCCCCTGGTTTCCCTCCCCTCCTATCGGCACTGGGGCCTCTTGGGTGTGGAACAGGCGTTGTGTTCAGCAGGCTGCCGTCGCAACAGAAGTGACATTAAGGGGAAACGGGGGGCAAGTGTGGTGGTGGTGGTGGTGGTGGTGGGGTGCTCAGATTATGTCTGTTTTTTGATGTCTATTACCTTGTGTGTTTCATCATGAACCGTAGATAATACACTCTCCCTTTGTGCCAGTCGGTGACAATTAAAATCAAGCAACAATGCTGACTATGCAGCATTTTCAGGCATGAACAAATGGGTGGAGGCCGTCCTAAATCCCACTGCCAGTCACAGGAAGTTCCCCTGTGCATCTGGCACTTGTGAATACTTCCCAGGACAGGGAAGAGCGAAGGGACAGTTTAGGGATGTGGCCAACCAGACAGGACGAGATGGGTGTGCTGGGAAGGGACCAGATAGGAGCAATGAAAAAGGGAAAATGGAGATAGCAGAGGGAAAGCTCATAGGGGCAAAATGGTGAAAACAGAGGACAGTTATGGGAGCGGAGCAGCTATAAATACCATCACGTCACCCGCTGACATACTTGCGGAAGAAATCCTAAGTGTGTTACAATACTTCTGATTCAGTTTCGGGATAGTGATGTCAGTCGGCAGCTGAGGTCACAGGCTGAAATAGACCCACATCGTGGGTTTGTGAATGTCCCCACCCTCTCGGAAATGACAGCAGTGTGTGAGGGACCACCTGAGGGAGTGTGAGGGTAGAGAGAAGATCCAACACACACACACACACACACACACAAAGGCATATTCTCATCATTTACACCTCGGCTTGAACTGTTCTAACCTCTCCTGTTTGTCTCTCTCTCTCTCTCTCTCCACTACTTTCTCTCGCCCCTTTCAGACCACAGGATTCTGGGGGAAAATCTTACACGAATCATATCAAAGTGAAAGGGAAGAAACCTGATAAACCACAACCTCAGCTTTGCCCCCCCCCCCCCCCCACCCACTTGAACACACTAACTTCAGTTTGTTTGAAGCCAAGAAAAAGGGCCTCAACCCAAATAAATGAATGACCAATAAATATACCGACAGACATCAGTAGGGGGGGTTTGACAGGGGTTATGTTACTATGTCTTGGCTGTTAGCAGTAACTTCAGGGAACCAAGAAACAATCTGCTATTTAACCCCACGTAAAAGGCAAATTTATTCTTTTTACTTTAGTTTTTGTACAAAATATACAAACAAGATATACCACCTTAATTAGGGAGCTTTAGAGGTGCTGATAATCCGCTGGCCGTAGAGTCATACATGAGCTACATACGTGTCATGCGTAACACAAGAATGCCATTGATCTTTTCCCTGAAAGCGAATAAGCGGATTTTCAACCATGTTGAACTATTCCTGTTTATTGTTCACAGGCACAAAAACGACTGTAGACCAGAGTCGAGAGACAATACAGAAGACCACAGGCCTTTCATTACAAACTAATAGGTCAAATATGCAACATATGACCTCCTCTGCATCAACCAATAACTCATTTATTTTAAGTGCAAGTTGATGGTGACTAACTTTGGTAATACCACTGGAATTTAACAGTTTAAACGTTAGTGTTGCACACATATAGAAGTCAGAGTCTCTTGCGTGTCGGCCCCCATGTCCTGTGGGCTTTGCTGTCTGAGCTGTACTCTACAGAGAGCATTCAGACAGGACTTTGGAGTCTTTCCCTTTTTAAGTCCCACAAAGCACATTTTTCACATGCTTCTGAGGCAGGGGTGAAATGAGAGAAGTCTGGGAGGGAAAAAGAGGGGTATCAAGATCGACAGAGAGAGGGCGAGAGAGAGAGAGAGAGAGAGAGAGGTGTTGAGGACCAATTCCTCATGGAGAGGTGCTGGGCTGCAGTGGTACACATTCTTGGGATAATCAGAGGATTCTTTGAAATCGAATATGTCTGTTTCCGCATTAACTTTCTGTTGCCCCGCAGATAAGCGCCAGGTATATGGCAGCACAGCAGAGACAACACGGAGGAATGGAAATCCACGGCTCATCTTCCCAGTCGGGAGCAAAGCGAGTGGGACTAGAACGTCCGGTGAGGGTGGAAGGGAGGCACTTCGATGCAGTTCGACTGGCTGAATTATTTGTAGCTTGTGCTTGCTGATGAGGAGAAGAGCCATACACATAAGAGGCAGTGGACTACGGACTACGTACAAACCTACCGAGTGCTACATGGCAACAGTGAGACGTAATCTACCTGTTTGGTTCAATGAGCACAGCGGTCAAGCCAGACAATGGACCAGCAGCTTCCAAATAGCAGAACACAAAAACACACGCAGACACACTCGTGTTGTCATTTCCAACAATAGCGGAGAGGTGTGTGGTCTATTCTCTGCCTCTGATAGACTCTGTCACTATTCAGACCATTGTTTATTAGCCTGGCTGAATCAACTTTAGTCACATTCCACTCAGAAACTCATTAGTCCAAAGAAACGCGATTCTGTTTTTAACCACCTGACCTATCACCAGACAGAAAAACATTCTTAACAGAGGGAGCGGGAGTTTATTTTGTGTTGCTGTTACAATGCTACGACTGATTCCTCCTAGTTGATCATATTTTTTGAAAAAAATAAATAAGTAAATAAATATATATATCCAGCTGAGGATCCAAATGAGATATTCAGAATTTTGTCAAAAGACCAAATTAGTCGTCTCTCTTCCTGCATGTGAGCCAAGGCAATATGTCACTACTGCACAGGGCGTGACAAGCTATGATCCAGAGTGACACAAAACTGTACGGCTTTCAAAAGGTATACAAGAGCCGAGCATTACGTTTGCCTCTCAACGGCTCTCAACATGTCATCGGCGACATTTAGCTAACGGTGCTAAAAGTGCTAACGGCGCAAACTGGGGCGAAAGTGCTGTCAGAGCTAACAGCGCTTTCCTGAGGGGGGAACCGGAGGCCGGGTTTCTCGGCTTCCGCGCCATGACGCTGTCGGCCGGGACGGCGTCATCGGCTGTAACCGCCGTATGAGAGCAGTGCAGAGCGGCGGCAGTAAGCTAGCTTCAGATAACAACACAGAGAGAGTGAGTGACTTCATTCTCTGCTCAGGTAGATATTACTCCACTATATCTTTACATGGCAAATAGTTGTTTGCTGGTATATTAAATACAGCTCCTTTGAGCAGGAAGAAGATTTGTGCACGCATGTCATCAATGCTTGAATATATCATCTCTTTTGGTGTTTTCCAAAATACATGTATATGTATAAAGAGAGAGAGTGAGAAGCCGCAGGACTCCACTCCGGTTTTCTACTTTTTATGGCGTATGTCTGGATACGACTCACCGACAATTCCCAGACCGCCTGCTGCTGTCACACCTCATCATGTCCATCCATTGTCCATGCCTCTGACTGTCAACAAGGATTACCTGTTAAGGGTCCCGCGGAAATTTAACACACAGCATCACTACTGCTGCTGCTGAACGGTCAATGAAAGGTTTAAAACACTTATCAGGCTGGAGTTATCCCCTAAATATGTACAAGACGGTGGATATCTGCACTGCAGTTTGCACTGTCCACAGTTTTGTTTATGCTAACAGAGCGCTAAGTGCTGCACAACGGCACGCTTACCAAGAGTGTAAAATTAGCCCTGTGTTGTTGGGTGTTGCCTTTAGGTCAATGAAAGGGGAGAGAAAGCAGTTGCGGGAGATACGGCAGAAAGTATTTGGCAATGTAATTGATTGCAGATGGCAAGCCGCCGGGTGGCTTGTTTGGTCCACAGTGGTTCTTTGTGATGGCTGGGCCCGCCATAATCCTACAGGACAGGGCTGTTTTCGGGTGTCTGCCTGTGTGTTTATGCTGGCACCTGTAATATCACAGTGCTGAGCTCTGCAGCCCCGCAGGAATCCAGACACACAAGGGGGGGAGCAGGGTTTTCAGCCACAGAGGGGAAACGGTATCAGTGTGAGAACTGTGTATGAATCAGTGAAAGAATACAAAATAATACACTGAAACGAAAAATTGGAAAAGGGATAAAAGGTTACGAGAGTGTTTACGACTAATGCGAGTGAAACTAGGTCACTGCAGCAGCAACAAGTAGCGGTGAAACAATGAAAAATTTGTGATAAATATTTGCAGTCTTGGATAAGCGCCAGACTTGTGCAAATGTGTTCAGTTTACAGATTAATAAATACTCATATGTCATCAGTAGCTCATTAAACGGAGTGACGGTGTAGATGAAGCCAGCAGTCAGTCAGTACGACGCACAGCTGTGCCGCTGGCTGCCTTCCTCTCTGCTCTGCAGCGGGTCGGAACGTTTTGGGTGTCAGTGAGAGGGCCGGGACAGCATCAGTCAGGTAACCCTATCTGTGGTGCCGAGGCTCCTGGCATCGGCGCTATGCGTCTCTCATGACAACACTATCTACGAACGAGGGCAATGCATGACACGACAGAGGCTCTTACCTTAAATCATCTCACCACAGCGTCTCTCAGTTATACAACGGTCTCTGACGCAGACACGCACCTACCGCTGCGGGTCAGGACCTGGCTTCGTGGCAGCCGAGAGTGTTGACTGTTGACTACACATGTATAAACACACACAAAGTCACTTAGGTCAGCTTGGACTGTGGCTAACCTGTGGACCTGGCTAACCTGGATACTCAGAAGTTTCCCCTTCGTGTGTGGAAATAAATACTCTAAATAACTGACGCAAAAGAGGTAGGTGAAATAGATGTAGCCTCTGAAATCCATCAACTGGTAATACCTAAAGAATGTGTCTACTGAGGATAAAAATGATTCAAGAAAGCCAAGATTCAGGTTTCCTTCCATAAAACAGTCACATACATATGCATGACTCCTGACAAACAACAGCTATCCCAATCAGCGGCCTGTCCAGGTCGGGTTTGAAAAGTGTCCGTGAGTACATGTGGGGAGGAACGTAACCATATATCAGACCTGATGTACGAGCCCCAAACAGAAATATGATTTTATCCTGTATGAACTCCACAGCTGTCTGCCATTAATGATGCATCTGCGCGCAACCATGTTGTTTTAACAGGCTTCCCCATTGGTCCGAAAGTCATCTCTTGAACATGTAGCCAGTACGCAGTCCTTTGGAAGACCAGGAAAAAGTCCCTGACACACACACACACACACACACACACACACACACACACACACACACACACACACACACACACACACACACACACACACACACACACACACACACACACACACACACACACACACACACACACACACACACACACACACACACACACACACACACACACTCCCATCGACCCTCCACACCTGTCTTGTCACTCAGGCCCTGGGCGTGCCCTTCACCAGCCCTCACTGCCCCAACGAGAGGCCTCATTTCCCAAGGAAGAGCTCTTCAGTTCCAGGCCCCCCCCCCCCCCCCACACACACACACACCACAGAACACCCTGGTCCCAGCCCCCTTCAGACTGCACAAAGCCCCCATTGTGAGGCACAATGCTGGCCGCCCCCTCTGCCTTTCCCCTGTACCCTCTGCTCCGTTTCCCCCATAACTCTGTCCCGTCTGCCCGACTCCATCGCTCACTGCTATTCAGTCTTCTTCACCTTCCGTCCTCTCTACGCGCTCTTCTTTATTCTTCAATCTCCACTACCGATCCTGTTGATCGTGTCTGTAGCGGTCTGCCCTAGCGTAGCCCTTCCCCCCCCCCCCCCCCCACTATCCCCTTCAATATTAAGGCCTTCAACATTCCCTCGTCTCCCCCCCCCCCCCCCCCACCCCGTTTCTCCCAGCATGGCCCTCCCTCTTGTCCCTGTGTTCCAAGTCATTTTCCACTTCTCCGACTGTTGGGTTTCCCCCTGTATCCCCTTCTTGCTCTGCTGGTTCGGAGATATTTCATATCTAGGCTGTAGTTCATGTGTTCGATAAAAATCAGAATGTAACTCTCTCTGCAGGGCCGTTTGTGTTTTAATAGAATTCTGGTCATTTACAACTATTAAACTCTTTTGCTGTGGCTACATCATTCTGCTCTACGGAACGCATTATCAGGGGTCCAACAGCGCTCGTCTCTTCAACAGAAAACAAGCTCAACAGCTCCCAACAGTGCAGGACTGCCTTTGTCTCTCCACAAGCAATGGGGATATTATTTAATAAAGTGTCAAATGAATGAATATGGCACAGCAAGCAAATACCAGAACATTTACTGCACCTCCAGGTCTCGTTTAATGATGTCCTCACCGACAGGACCCGTGAAGGACCTTGACCACCAAAACCGGTATTTTTGCCCCAACTTCACCTCAAGTATTTATTTATTTAGCATGTGGTCAAACTGTAGAGTTTGACCACATGCAAGCAGGTCCACCTCAGTTTCATGCTTTACACCAGAAACAGGCAGTAGCTCATGTTTTCGGTGTGACCCGACGTGTGCAAAGCTGTGCATGAATGTGGACTTACACACATCCTTCTCACGACCACATGCCTGAAGCACTTTAGCAGCGATGCCAGAAAATGTTTGCTATCCACACCCTTGTGTGAGAAATGAGTGGCTCTGCCTTCTCTTTATTCCAAACTTCTTTTTTTTTTAACATGCTGTGCCTACAGTGCCATCTGTGTTGCTTCAAACTCCTGACCATGGGGTGGAGTTGCAAGACTGGCACTAATCTAACGAAATCCCACTGAAGTATGTGCTCTTCTTATCTCTCTTTGTCAAGCTGCAAACCAAAGGTCTGTCAGTCAAATTCCATCTAGCCGGTTGGAAAAAGCGTGCACACATGCATGTCTGATGCTATACGGTGCCGGTGGTATGTGCAGAGCTATCTCTGGCATTCGCCTAATGAGCAGCTCTGTTAAGGCCCTGGGGGTTTCTTGAGTAAGCTCAGATACAGTAGCACTACTGTACAAGTGCCACCTGGGTGTAAGTCTGCCTAATCTGTCTTCCTGGGAAACAGCCACATGAGCCAGAAACAGACAACTAACTGATGAAATGAATGAAAACTGCTAAAACACAAATGCAGAGACACAGAGAATCTGGAAGTCTGGTGTGGCTAGTTGAGGGGTGAAATGAGAGAAAATGGGGACACACTGTTGTCAGTGAAACAGAAGCCTAACCATGGCAATCCTGGCTGCATCCTGACATGAAGGAGGGATGAGAAAGTGGACATTCCACACACTTGTCCTCCTGTGTTTCCTGATCAAAGGAGGCGAAGGAAGGAACAAAGCAAACGGAGCCACAGCAAAGCGTCCAGCAGGCCTGCGGTTTCGTATTTTTCATGTTAAGTGAAAGGCGACCAAAATGCCTTCAAGGACGTGGGGGAATGTTTCCTTCTCAGTGTTTTCCAAGCCAGAACATTCTGGTTGAAAGAAAGAAAGAAAGAAAACAAAAAAGAGAGAGAAAGGAGAAGACGGAGCAAACTAGCGAGCAAAGCAAAGAGAAGGGTGGAAATGAGAGAGGCCAGCTGCTCTAGTCACCGAGAGAAGGAAAGGAAGCAATTATAAAACGGTAGGAGATCCGTAATAGTTTACAATCGCTGTGGAGAGTTAAACGACGCAGCTTTCCTCACCCTGAACAGGACATTAGCCACACTAAACAGACTGAAGGACATTCAGTCAACAACACGCACTAAAGCCTCAAACACTGTCACTCACCAAGTGACACCTCTATTTGAGGTCCCAGGGGGGGGGAGGTTATTTTGGTCACACACACACAGATTAGACACACACACACACACAGGTATCGACGGTGACGCACCCCTGCTCGGGGGTTAGGGGTGCTCGGACGACTGCGACGGTGACTCAGCTCGTAGAATTTAGCGCAGCGTGGTGTGGGAAGCTGGGACGGTGATGACCTCATTCCACAGGCTGCTCGGCCCCCGGCCCCTTGTGAGAGGACAGCAGTCCGAGAGAATGAACACCGCCAACAGGGGGGGGGGGGGGGGGGGGGGGGGAGGGGAGAAGAATGGTGGCACAAGAGAGGTGTCCCATATCCAGGCCAACATCTCGCATTGTGATAATAGGGTGAAAGGAGTGCTATATGTCGAAGTCTCAGAAAAAGTAATGACAGGGAGCCTCCAGCACACCGGTCAGACACACACACACACACACACTCTGGAGCTTTACAGCTGCAGCTGCGGAGGTCGACCAGACAATCAGTGACAATGTCACATCAAGGCCGGAGTATGTTGGGACAAATAAAAAGCCACGGGTAACATCGTCAAAACAGGCTATTTAAAGAATCAAATCCCCGAGAAACAAAAGGCAGAAACTGAAGCTGTTGTTTTCAAGGTTTGACAGTGATGGCACACAGCAGAGAGGTTAAAGCTGTCCAAACACTGATAGAGTGTGATAAAGAGTGTGCTTACTACGGCGGTTCTTTCTACATCAGAGACCCAAACACAATTAGTCAGACCCAAAGTGGGTCACAGTCCTGTTTGTTGTGGGTCTTTACTTTGTCAACACGTTCAGATCTTGACAACGCACACACACACACACAGCGAGGTGCAGACTAGAGCACGCTACAGTACAAATCCATCAAAACAAGTTACACAACTCTTATATATATATACCGGCTTCATCAGGGTGGATGACTTGACTTGTGCTTCTATTGTAAACTGTAAACAACTGCAGTTTGTGGCATGGACCAGGTTTGCAGTGTGTGTGCAGGATGAAGAAGACAAGTCTCTATACATAGTCTGTGCAGCAGGTCCAGTTAATGACAAACAATGCTGATGATGGTTGAACCTGTCGTCTCTCTTCGCCTGCTCATCTGTCTCTCCCTCTCTCTCTCTCTCTCTCTCTCTCTCTCTGTGCTTCTCTCTCTTCCCTTTGTACCAGGGCATCAGCTCCCACAGAAAACCCTCTCACCACCCACGCTATCAGGAGCTTTTAGATCTCACCCTCGCCACCTGCAGCACATTACTCATACCTGAAGCAGAGAGAGAGAGATGCTGTCGTCCATCTCAGCGGGCAGCATATGATGCTATACTGTGCTTAGACCACCGCTATAGGAGTACACCAGCATTACAGTGTTCTTCGTGAGCAAACACTAAAAGCGGGATGTACGGCTGCACAAATCTACTGCTCTTAAATAACCACGTCGCTGTGAATTGAACTTGTGTCTGAACGTGAACAAGAGCCAGAGAGTTACATAAGAATAACACTCGCCAATAATATTGAAAACAAGCTTGGTATGAACAATGCAACTTAACACTTCAATCCTAAATCCTCTGCGGCGCTGATGATGATGATGAACAGCCTCTAAATAGAATGCAATTACCAACTAACCAAAGGACACAACGGTGACACAGCTGGAAAAAAACCCCGTCAGACAAGCGAGTCTTCTACATGACCCCCTTCGATGAACGCGGACCTCTCAGACATAATCCATGATGTCACATCCTCTCTGACCTTGTGACCTTTCACACACTTCACACACACACACTAATCTCCCGGGCTATGCAGCCGATACCCCACGCTGCCTGCTAGTGAGCTAAACTCCCGGCTAAACGAACACACACCTCAGTCTCCAGCTTAACTGCACCCGACGGCACCAGTCGAAGTACGTTTGTGTCTGCCTGGAGATGACGACAACTGAAAGGTGACTTCATAATTGTAACATTTCATGAGGTGGTAGTGTGATTTTCATAATCCTGTCAATTAAGACCAATAATTGTAGTGTGGAGCGTTACAAAAGCAAGATTAAAAAGGGTCAGTCTGAGGAAAACAACCGTCCGTCATACCTTGAAGCATGCAGCGGTACGCTGACTCAGAGATGGCATAGATGTGTGGCGGCATCTCGTGCCTCTTCTTCCCTCTGTACATCTCAATGATGTTCTCTGAATAGATGGGCAGGTTCTTGTAGGGGTTGATAACCACACAGAATAGGCCCGAGTATGTCTGCAATCAAACATACAAAACAGACAAACATGGGGAAATGAATACACAGCAAGGAACACAAGAGAGGCTGCAGCTCTACATTTCAATATCTATACATTCCAGAAAATAATAAAAAAAAACATATCAACTATAAGCAATGGCTATTGAAATCCTGCTTGAAATGAACCAGAATCTGAAGTGGATATCAAGAGAAAACACTAAAAAGGGTTTAAATCATCAAGTCTGCACACTATCAGTGAAGCAAGACCCACTTTTTAGGAGCTTACATCATCATAGTGGTCATGCAGATAGATATAGAGCAGACTGATTAGAGAGTCAGACTATAAATGAAAACACTGAACAGACTCTTGTCTCCTGATAAGAGTCCTAATAAGAGTCCGAATGTTTCAAATCAAACACGGCACGACACAATGTGAACAAAGAGTGTTACGAATATTATGAAGACTCGTGTTGCAGCAAAAAAGCTTCCCGACTCCCAAGAGAGAGAGTGTGTGTGTGTGTGTGTGTGTGTGTGTGTGTGTGTGTGTGTGTGTGTGTGTGTGTGTGTGTGTGTGTGTGTGTGTGTGTGTGGTATGGCAACGCTTCTCGACTATGCTGCAGGCGGACTCGACCGGGCAGCAAGGCGGCCAGGAAAGAGTGAGAGGCCCTGGCGGGGCCGTGGTTCTCTCTCATTCCTGCAGATGCTGCCGGGGCTTTGCATTCCCTCTACAGACAACACAGAGAAAGAGCTGCTTACTTTAATCATCGGCATGTTAAGCTAATCCATAGGGGGCTCTGCGCAAAATGCCCATCTTGTACGTGCTAACTAAGTGCTTGCTTATTGAGAGTTAAACCTTAAAAGGTGCTGAATTCAAAACGAGCATTAATAATGGAGCAGCAAACATCTATTTGCTGTGAGACGATGTCGTGGAGGCAGCTGTGGTGGAGGTCAGAGTGACAGACGTGTTTGTTTGTTTGTTTGAGTCTTCCTCGGGGGGTCATGCGTGCGCTCTACAGTGACACGATTTGACGAGGAACGCTTGCACTTCAAAGCTAAACAGTTGAAGAAAAGGAAAATTAGAAGCGTTGTCCGTAAACTGTTTGGCGATGAAGTTAAAAGTCGACTGCCAGCATGGCTCTTGGAGATCATGAAAGGCACATGTTCCTCTACGGGCTGCAAGTCTGTGATGAACGACCGAGCCTCCGTTTCAAGGAGCTTTTTGAGTTTCAAGAGCTGTCTATTTTTCTGCTATCCTCTCCTTGTTACTGCCGCTGCCAAAAGAACGGCATCATACCATAACAAAGTCAAGTCGAAAACAGATGGAATATTCAGATGCCCTGCGGTGATCTGTTCTTATCAAAGCATCAAAGATTGTGACATCTGCTTGGTGATTAAAACTACATCCCAGGCCGAGCGAGGCGCCGTGCCACGAGTGACTCGGCAGCCATAGGTTGACCAAGCGGGGCGCAGAGAGCAGACGGCGTGTTGTAACCGTTACATAACAGCTCAGGTATAGGGCCCTCAGTCAGCACCGAGCAACTGATGCCCCCGGTACCGCTGATACAGACGGGAAGGAAAGTGGAGCAATGAATCGGCTGACAGAGCTCCCTCAGGTCCAATCCGACAGAGAGGCAGCGGTGCAACAAACAGTGAACCACCTTCTCAGCCGTCCTGTAAATTACTCTCAACCTGAGGAGAGAGCTCAGAGAGAGAGAGAGAGAGAGAGAGAGAGAGAGAGTAGAGAGAGGGCTGAAATTCTAACTCTCCACTCTCTTTTTTCGAGTCCAATGAAACATTTATTTTCCCCCTTAACCTGGAAACTGGAGCTGCTATAAATAGGGGGTGTGTTCTGTTCTCAACTGGGGAGGCAGTAGAGAGAGATAGCTGGACTACAGGTCCAATGTGGACCGTCTCATTCAAGGGGTCATTGTCGTTTGCTGCATCACGTCTATATGTGCATGATGATGATGCACGACCGGGCACGGAGCGCTTAGTTGAAGTGGAGCGTCAGGGTTTTATTTATATTTCTATTGCCAGAGAATTATAATCTCTAAAAATAACAACAGTGGTTGAATTTGACTTTTATCTGAAGCTAGAGGTCTCTTATTATTCCACAAATCAAATAAAAACAGCCTCAAAATAGAATCATTTAATACTTTCCACATGCTTGTTGTTGGACTGCTGACGCTTCCCTTGCAGGAGTTATTGTCAAATCTCCTGCAGGATCAATGCAGCATAAATAACATTTACTGCCGCTGTTGCCAGCTAGCAGACGGCTAACTCCACGCCGCCTGCCAAACCGACGGGCCTGGCCCGGTCCAGGAAAGAGAAGGTGATGTTTCCACTGTGAAATCAGATCCAGGGGAGGGGATGCCGTGGCCTAGTAACAGCTGAGCATCACACGGGCAACAGCAGACACAAACAGCCGACCCCCATCTGCCATCTCTGATCAGTCAGGCAGCGTGGCTATACGTCGTCCGCCGCAGAGGGTGGAGACGGGCTCTCTGGGCGCCGTTGATCTGCGAGGAGACCTTGACCGCGGGTTCACTCTGGTGATTTCATAACGGAGCTCGCGAATACTTCCGCCTGGGCTTTGAAATACGATCAATACCCCGAAATGCGTGGTATTAAATCACATTGACAGCAGCAGGACACCTGCTGTTCTCCAGCTTGGAAATTCTTGCTCGCTGAATTTTTTAGAGCGGTGGGGCCGTCAAAGTTCATTACATTACAGTCATTTAGCAGACGCTTCAGATTCTACCACATTCATACACCGTAGGTACAGCTACGGGAGCAATTTTGGGGTTAAGTGTCTTGCTCAAGGACACATCGACTAGCGGAGCCGGTGGATCGAACCGCCGCTCCTCTGATTGAAGGACGGCCTTGCTCTCCACTTAGCCACAATCGCCCCATTACAATGCAGTGTGAATCAGAAGGAGTTTAGATTGGAGTCTTACATGCTTGTGTTTGGCAAACAGAACGTCAAAGGTTACATCGGGGTCCAGCAGAAGGAGACACCACATGTGGCTTTAATTCAAACATGTAAAAACTCTCTCCGCAGGGTTCTGACAATGACTTTTCTTTTGCCCTGCAGCAGGATCCAACATTAGAAATGAGAAAAACACGTTTTGAGGAGGGAGACGGGATGGACGTTTGGCCAGCATATATCTAGCAATCACAGAAATATTCAAAACGGATGTAACAAATACGACGAGGTCTAGATGCAATAAAAAAAGACACAAAGTCCATGTCATTATATGACCAGGACCAGTGAGGCAGGGAAGAGGAGTGTGGGAACGGGAGGAGAGGTGGTGAGGACAGGACGGACGCCGAGCAGCAGCAGAGCTGATGTGGGCGGCCGGGCAGGAGACACACAGACGGACAATCTTTCTGACATGGAAGAATGCTGAGGCTTCCTAGCAGCTGAGGCTTATCCAACGACACAAAGGCCCACTTGTGGCCCCCGCTGGCGTGTAGCGTAGCCTGGCGTTGTAGCGTTGCGGTTATTAGCCTGTGATTCACCACCTCACAGATAGCTGACTAACACCACACAGATGAAGCCGGTACAGGATGAACCGCTCAGAGAGCAGAGGATTAAATATGCAGTGGTGACCTTAAGGTTTTCAGTTGCTGGCCAGTAACGGTGTTTGATTGCAATCCACAGACATGCAGAGAGAGAGAGAGAGCTTAATCACACAATAGCCAATATTACTCAGCTATGGCTAGCAATTACATTAATATATGTGTGTGTGTGGGGGGGGTGGGGGGGGGGGGGGGGGTTGATAGAGACTCTTAACAGATGCGGATCACGTTGTGATTCAGACATGAAGTCTTCTCAACCACCTTCAACTAAGAACACAGCCTGGGGGAGCCATTATATTATGTCTGCAGTAGATGTAGCTGAGCTCTGGGGGGGTAAGTCAAATACACTGGAAAACGTTTAGAACATTGGGGGGGGGGGGGGGGGGGGTTCTTCTTGTAAGAGCCAGCTGAATAGGGAGATTCTCTTCCTGATAGAAAACCAACACCGTCGGACAGATGTTTTCAATTTCTCTTAGCCAAGGGGTGAATCAAGAAGCTCCGAAGCCAGTTCTGAACCAGCAAGAGAGAAGAAACTGTGACACGATGGTATTAGAGAGGAAATGAAGCGGAGGGAACCGGGATGGACTTCATCAGAGAGACAGCGGCGAGGCTATTTTATGTCTCGTGAAGAAGATAAATTATAAGTTCTACAATTCCCTCTGCAGTCGCCGTCTCAGGGATGAACCAACCCACATATTCTATTTGTGGAAAACATGTCACTAACTGGGTCGAGATCACAACTAGAACATCACAGAGCAGCTCCGTCTGTAGTGAAATTGGATTCTGGGGGCCGGCGGCAACGCAGCTATACGGAAACGCTGCAAACGTCGGCTGTGATGAATGCAGATGTGTAATTAAGAAATGAGACACTTGACTGTGTTTGTTTTGGATTACATTTTGGACCACAGATGCCAGAGCTTTACCAAAACTACCAAACTACTCCACAAGCTGAATACATTTAAAAACGTTGGTCTTGTACTGCCATGTGTATGGGGGGACGGGGGGGGGCTGAGCTTTTTAAACACTGATTTACCGTATGGGTTGTCTTGTGATCTGGGTTGTAGCTACTGGCTCAGTCAACTGATGGTCAACTTGTAGACAGTGACAACGCTTATTCATATGTATGTATCTGAATTAGTGTGCATTGAAAATGTCAAGGCTTAAAGACAAGATTACATTATAATTAATGTAATCCTGCATTTTGGGCGAAAAAGAAAAAAAGAGAGAGAGAGAGAGAGAGAGAGAGAGAGAGAGAGAGAGGTCAAGACATCTCTGGGATCACACACGGTCCACCGGTCAGGGCACGGAGCAGGACAAACAAACTGAAAGCAGTAGTGTTTATGGAAGAGGCCTGCCTCTGGCTTAGGTGAGGGAGAAGCTGTGGGGGGGGGGGGGGGGGGGGGGGGGGTAACGATCTGTAACCCAGAGGCACTAAAGACAGACGATCAAGTGGAGGTGAAAGTCTGGCAATGGTTAAAAGACAAACACGGTCTGTCACGCATGCTGCGTGGCCATGTGTTTGGTCGGGATTCGTACAGAACAGCAGAAAGCTCAATGCCCTCTCTGTCCCCGGACAAAAAACTAATATCAGAACTCAATGTTGGCACAAGAGTGCCAAAGACAGACGGCTAAAAGTTAAGACTAGTGCGCATACAAGCAGAAATACTGCCCATCATTTGTTTCTATTATAACAACTAGGGGTGACATTCAATCTCCAGCTGTGAGAGGATCTGTGAGTTGTTAAGGTTAATCATTAACCCTGTGTGGAGAGCAGAACCCGTTACAAAAGACACTCTTTGAAGGATCCAGGTCTAAGTCACTCACGTATATGAGCCCAGAGTAGTAGCGGTCCTTCAGGTTGTGCAGCACGGAGGCCTCGTTCAGACAGGTGAGCTCGGCCATGTCCTCCACCTTGCTGAACTTGGGCGGGTTCATCTTCTGGATGTCATCCTTGTTGACCACCGCCTTCTTGCCGTTCTCGGCCAGCTCCAGCAGCACCTCGTCGCCGCGCTCCTCCCGGATGCTGGCCGCCTCGAAGCCATTGCGCTCCGAGGGTATCCACACCAGCTTCTTGGCCGTCCAGTCGGCCTGCGTGGCTGGGTTGTAAACCACGGCCCGGTCCACGAACAGGTACCGCTCCGGGTCCTCTTGCCCACTCCGATGAGACATCTTACCTGGGCTTTACCAGAGCAACGTGGCCACCTGGAACAGACAGGGGTGCAGGGATTGGTATAGACATCACAGGTAGGATATGAAACACCAGAAACACCTCATGCGCCCTTTATTACTCTTTGTGCACTTATGACTACACTATATTATACATATTTAACAACTGTATTACAAACAGATCATTCTGTGTGATAGAAGGCATGAATACATATTTATATAATACAACTCCTGGTGTAACAAAGTAGCAAATGCACAGTGCATCCAGTTCAGAGCATGACTAGTGATAGACGGTGGCACAAGTTAAAGGTTAGACTGCACTATCGGTGTGAGTGTTGGTCCGATAGTCTGCACGATGCCAATGCGCATACTGCGTAGGCTTCACCGCTCTCGCAGCAGATGCAACGGGAGGGAGCGACGTCGTGAATGGCACCTCACCACCTCACCACCTCACCACCTCACCACGTCTTCGTCCAGAATAGAAAATAAACCACCGTAGTTCAGATCGGCTACAACCTGCGCGTGTCTGTACAGACGGAGCTTATATAACGGATAAAGTGACACAGAATGAACAGAAACCCGCAGTGTGGGGGTAAAGTCGCTCCTGTTCACCAATATTAGGCTCATATCTGCGGTATTTTAAGCTAAACCTGCGCAACTGACATAGCGTTAGCAAACTAATGTAACGTTAGCCAAACTAGTAACGTTAACGGAATGCGCACGATACGGTCAATTATGTTATAACGGTGAATAACGTTATAACGTCAGCTAAAAGTCCAGTTATCACCAAAAGAACGACCGTTATGATAAACAAAAACAATTAACTTAACTCATATAAATATATATATATTAATACTATCTTAACACAAATACAAGTGTGACGTTACTCATTAAGCTATAGCTATAACACAGCTAAATATCACTTATTCCGTTATTAAAGAGTGTTACCTCTTTATCTAACATAGCTGGGAAAAGGGCTCAGCCAGGTTCCTCACATTTAAACTTAAATCACTAATTAATGTTTCTTAAATACTGACAGTTACAGTCGAAACTTAGTTTCCAGGGAAACGTCCATCCTGAAGACTGCTCCGCTCACACACACACCCCCCACCGCAGCTTCATAACAGTTACTGTACCTGGTGTGTGTGTGTGTCTGTGTGCGTGTGTCGTTAGTCAGCGAAGCAGCAGTCCGATCCTGTTCACCAAGCAGTCAGATCTCTCCTCCGGACGACGATGCGACCCCCGTGTGCGACTATCTGCTCCACACAACTGACTGAGACGCAGGCATGTAACAGGGGCTCCGGTATGCGCCACATGCACAGTGTGCTGCCTCCACACAGAGCTGCTACCTCCACACTGGGGCCCCTCCTCACCGGAGCGGACTCGGACCGTTGCTTGCTCCCGCCTACTACGGACTGTGCTCACATAGAGACGGACCGAGCAGATCAATACGCCACACAGTGACAGCCTCCGAGATGACTCACTGGAGCAGAAATGTGGATCGTGTGTGTGTGTGTGTGTGTCACGGTCTCTTTTAACTCACGAATTAAAACACGTTGATGACGAATTGCACGAGGACATTGTGCTTCAGTAAACTCTATCCCAAAAATATCTATGAATTGCACACACCCACTAGATGCAGCCCAGAGACAATTGGGCTTTCACTTTGCGGTCTCCCCCCCCCCTCTCCGCCATTGGCTGAGAGAAACCAACCCTCCGATCTGTAAACCAATGACATGCATGGAATGATGATCGATATTTCAACTGCTGCTTACCTGCATTACTGTTGAGTAAGTAAGTAAGTATTTCACACATCTAAATTCTTAACAAAATGTCATTTAAGAACAATAAAAAAAACTTTGGTTTTTACAATGGCATTTTATTACAAATGGGAAAATGTCATAGAGGGGCAGGAGAAGCATGTCATTAAATAGGTTGTATACCAAATGCTGGGAAATATGCTGACGTCATGAAGTTTTACATCCAAAAACAAGAAAGGCATTGTATTGTTATGTACAATCAGTTTATAGAGGAGGCTTCAGTGTCCTCCTCTCCAGGCTGCTCCACCTCTCTTCTTCATCCCCCCTCTATCTCCTCCTCCTCCTCCTCTCCCACCTCCGCCTCCTCTCCCTCCTCCTCCTCCTCTCCCTCCTCCTCCTCTCCCGCCTCCTCTCTCTCCTCCTACTCCTCCTCTCACTTTCTTCCTCACACCGCTTGCTTGTTCTGTGTCATCCTGGTCTCCATCTCCTCCTCTGGGCCTTTTCCTTTTCTCACCTTGCTCCTTCATTTCCTGAGGAAGACAGTTTTTTTTTTTTTAAATAAACAATCCAGACATGACATCCATCTTTCAGTGGTTCCCAATCATCCCCCCCCCCCAGATGTACCCTCACAGCAGTATTAGATTAACTCAAGCATCCCATCATCAACACCACCGGTCATGTTCCAAATGTGTTGATTTAAACAGACTTTAAGTGGATATTTTTACAATATTTCATACCCATTTATCTGGTAAACAGGTCGTTAGAGGAGACAATCCTTGAGTCTATTCCTCATAATATAGAATATTATATCTCTCTTTGAGGGGACATTCAAGTTATTTGGACAGTAATGCACACATTTTTGTTTATACAGTACGTCCTTAACAAGCGTTAGTTATTTTGAAACACATTCAGAAAAGTGACGACTCACCAGTCTGGCAAACCTCTGGGCCTCGCTCACCCTCTCCACCAACATCATCACCTCATCCTCCTGGGTAGGGAAGGCAGGAAGCTTCTTCCCAATCAGGCTTTCGATCCGCTGGAAGAGCTCCACGTCATATCTGAGGGAACAGAACGCGTCAGTCTGATGCAGTCACAGTTTTTTTTTTGCAACGCATTAGAAAAACAACAGCTGAGAACACGTTCTTACTGAGTGACAAAAGTGATGGATTTCCCAGCCCGCCCTGCTCTGGCTGTTCGTCCGACTCTATGGATGTAGTCCTATGGAGGGCAGACACATCCACAGATCCGATCAAAATCCACTCAAACTCATGAAATCACAAAACAAACTGGCAGCGCTGAACACCAGCGCCTACGCACCTTGGAGTGGGTGGGGATGTCGTAGTTGATGACGCAGTCGACATGAGGAATGTCCAGTCCTCTGGACGCCACGTCCGTCGCCAGCAGCACCGACCGAGACTTGGCCTTGAACTTGTTCAGCGCTCCAAGACGTTTGTTCTGAGCAACAGATGGAGGAAGATCATGGGAGTCAATTTGGCGTTTCCTCAAAAGGCTTATTGCAGCATGTGAGAGTATAAATATGCACCATATAAATAATGTAGAAATGTTGCCTTATGGTTTGGCTGTACCAGCATGCACACACACTCTGTGCTTTCATGTCAGATTTGGTAAAGTTTGTAAAGTTGCATTACTGTACGGCACTAAACCAGAAGAGGGCGCTGTTCTACCAGCCTGAATAGAGCCAACGCTACTCGACATCCACACGATGGCTGTAAAAAGGATGAGTGTTTGTCCTCGTCAGAAAAGATCTCTACTGTGACAATAATGTCAATGTAGTTTAACAAATACGATGATCTGTTGATGTTTAGGGTACACAAAGGACTTTTTATGGCTAAAAAAAACAATTCTCGATTCATCGTCTATAGAATGTCAGCTTGAAAAAAACATGTTTGATAAGCCATCAAAATAGTTTCATTTTCTATCGATTGACTAATCGATTCATCAATTAAACATTGTAAAAGATTTTGACTGTATGCTGCGGGCAATGCAGAGGACAGTCTGCACTCGTGTTGGTAACTGCTTACTGACAGTATGAACGATTGTGTTTGGAAGAAGAAAAGACTCGGCATCAGCAACATTTTTCACATTTCATCAAATAACAGCGAGAAGCAGAGCATGCAAAAAAGGTACTTGTGCAACACCGTCCTGTTGTCAAACCATTGCATTACATCATCGATGTCAATGAGAACAAACGTCTGCATGGATTCGTCTGAGTTATGAGAAAAGGCCGTGTGTGTGTGTGTGTGTGTGTGTGTGTGTGTGTGTTTGAAGGTCTACCTGACTCATCTGGCCGTGAAGAGGGATGGCAGTGATGCCGAGGTTCCTTAACAACAGCGCCACCCGCTGGGCATTGTTACATGTGCTGCAGAAAATCATGAATGAGTTGCCGGCCAGCTCGTTCAGGATGGACACCAGGTAACAGTCCTGCCAAAGAACACACAAAAGCACAAAACGGTGTCAGAAACACCAATAACACACAATCATAACGTGAGTGTGACATTCAGCGGATGCCCAGCTTGCGGCGTGTGGTTTCAGACATTAAAACATGAAAGCAGAATGTGCCGTACCTTGAACTTCGATGGTATGAAGACGTAATGCTGCTGTAGTTTCTCTACGGTAGAGTACTTGGTGGACACCATACACTTCACAGGATCTTTCAGAGCTGCTCTCTGTAGCTTCTGGACCTGTAGCCAAATGAAAGAATGTCAGTGAAAGAGAAAAGGGAAGTCGGCTGGTGGTGGACTGCTCTGGTGATAAACACTCGGGGTCACATGCTGCTCAGTATTGATCAGAGTTTATTTCTACCTTTTTGGTCATGGTGGCAGAGAACAAGTAGGTGCGCCGCTCTCTGGGAATCACCTTTAAGATTTTATCCACCTGGCAACATAGAGAAAACAGACTTTAAGGAACTTTAAATACCGCCTGGGGGTTGAATGAATGTTTGACAGATTTAATGTAATTCCCTCGAGGCGTTCCTGAGATATTGCATTCACAAGAATGGGCGGACGGACAGGAAAACATACTGCATAATTACAATGCCTCATAGTGCAATACATTTTTTTGTTAAATGAAGTGATTATGTCCCTTCATACTAAAGCTAAATGCAGAGGGAAACAGTTGCACAGACATCAATAACTCACCTCAGTCTCAAAGTCCATGTTGAGGATTCTGTCTGCTTCGTCCATGACCAGGAACTTCAGCGCTCGTAGGGAGAAGCCCTTTGTGTTCTCCATGTGGTCTATCAACCGACCAGGTGTGGCTGTAACATATTTGGTTCACTTCATCACATTGATGCTAAAACAAAAAACATCTGTTTAAATTGTGATGTGATACAGCTTAAGACGGTTTGATTTTTGGTCTTACCAATAACTATGTGTGGTTTTTTAGCCAACACCAGTGACTGGGACATCATGTCGATTCCTCCGACTATGACAGCTGCAACAGAAACAAGCTTTAGGAACAGAACCACAGAAAGTCATCTGCCTCGTCATTAACCGCGAATGGACACTCACCACACTTAACGCCGATGCTGGAGCCCAGGGCCTCAAACTGCTCGGCGATCTGAAAGGCCAGCTCCCTGGTGGGGGTGAGGACGAGGGTGTGGAGCCTCTGGGGCGAACCCAGCAGGGACTGCAGGATGGGCAGAGCGAAGGCACCCGTCTTTCCGGAACCAGTCTCCGCCAGGCCGATGATATCTTTCCCTGCAGGTACAGACAGATGTTATAGAAGTTATGTGTTTTGAGCGGTGGAAGAAAGCAACCTAAGCACAATTTAGTGCAATACTAGGTACTGTTGCTCTTATGCAACAGATCTGAATGCTTCTTCCACCACTGGTTTTGAGGCTAAGCACGTTTGAAACACTAATAAAACCAGAGTGGTACTGGCAGCAGCCTCCCATGATGGAGACCGTAGACAGAAAGAGTCTTCTGGGATCACTCACCTTGCAGGGCTACAGGTATAGCTTCTACCTGGATCTTTGTTGGAGTCTTCCATCCCAGCTGATCACACGCCTCACAGAGAACCTCGGTAACACCCTGATGGACGGAGAAGACACAGAGCAGAGACCTTTGAAAGTTGCCGACACTGTTTTGCTACCAAATCATAACGTCGTCAGATAACAGGTATTTAAAATACAAGTGCAGCTGCTACTAGCTTAGCGTAGCTAGCTCAATGCTACTGCTTGTTTTTGTTGATACAATGGCGTCGCTTCCTCGCTCTCTGTGAGGTGAACCTACCAACTCCTTGAAGGTCTTCACTGCCACCTTGTTTTCAACGCTGTCAAGAGGAGCGTCAACATTCTCGCTACTCGGAATTTGGAGTGTTTCGTCTGTGTTTGGCTTCACGCTTTCCACAGCGTCGTCCGCCATGCTTTTAGTCCCAACGTGTCGTCAGCCCCGGAATGCGCAGATGCGAACAATCGAGCTGAAGCCGCACTGGATGATGGGATTTGTTGTTCTTACACGCACACACTGAAGGCGCCACAAAATCATTAGGAATATTAAATTACTGACTGGTGGAATTTAGGAAAATCTTTCACAGATATACAGCATCCAGACAAGAATTGCTAAAATGTGTATGATTATGTGTTGCATATATTGTCTCCTATATCACGTCACACTGAAGGATGAGGTAAAAAGTATTTATTTCGCTGTAGATCAAATCGTTTCAGACATGTATTTTGTCAGTGGTTGACAAACGTTCCACACCTTTATTTCGATGTCCAACATGTTTCGGAGATAAAATAACAATCATACAAAATGCTTTTTCTGGTCATGGCAAAACACAAACAGTTGGCCGGAAGAAAATGCCAGTTTTAAGAAAAGAAAATGGACTGAAAATGGGAGGACAAAAAACACAGGTAGTCTCCGGCAGACAATGTTTTCATAGCAGAGAATAGTGTTGTTTTTATGAGTCGAGTCTTAATAGCAACCAATTAAAAAAAAAAATTACAATTTCATGTATAATCAGATTTCTTATCAAACTAATTCACATAATTCTTGATACAACAAATAAAAATCCAAATCAAATGAAGATGGAGACCAGTGCTGAGTGTAGCAGACTTTCCTTGGTTTACTAAAAATAAATCTAGCTGACTGCCTTGAAGACAGCTACCTCTAGCACTCTGCACAGAAAACAAATACACCTTTGAACCCCACTGAACATCCGCCCCAAATACCCTCCCAAGTCTCAGAGGAGTCCCTCCATCTCCCTCATAAAGGCTTCATACATCTGGTCTTTAGTCTTCATGTTGGACTGAGACACAGCACCCATCTGGACGTGCTGGACAAAGCCCATCGAAGCAGCCGTTGCCTGCTGTTTCAGCCCATGTCCACCGTCATCTCCCCTCCTTCCTCCGTGACCTCTTTTGTCGTGATGCCCAGCTGCTGCCCCGTGCATCCCTCCGCTCTTGTCCCTGCGCACCCTCAGCGCCGTGGGCACGAAGCGGGTGACCTCTGTCTTCGGATTGATAATCTGAGGTTTGGCGGAGATGGTGGCTCCGCCGGAGCCGGCACCCGCGGCCAGGCTGCCTCCGGCTGCTGCGACCGAGGTGATGTTGGGTCGCTTTTCGATGGTGGCCGCGTGGTGGTGCCCGGGGGGGTTGGCGCCAGCTGTACCTGGGGGGGGAGGCATCTGCATGACGCCCGGTCGCATGGGCATAGGCATGGAAGGGGGCGGCATGTTGCCCTGTGAACCATCCGGGTTGGATCCTGAGCCTTTTTGTCGCTGGACAATGTTGGGAGGAGCACTGAGCACGTTGGCGTTGAGAGGTGGAGGAAAGAGGGAGAGTGGTGGGGCAAGTGGACGCGGGGGCCCTCCAGCTCTTGGGGGAGGAGGCGGGATACCTGCAAAAAGACACAAAGTGTATTTTAATGAGAAATGTTCGACATTCCTCTTCGCCACTCCACAGATTATTAACATAAAGTATGGTTACGTATATTTAATGATGTATAGAAGTATATTTTTACTGCCTCAGTTTGAGCTTCACTGCAGCTGAGCTGTGATGGCATGTAAAATAACTAAAATATTATTCAGCACGTGTTCATGCACACACAAGAACATATACACACACTCAGTTTACATTTGGATTTAAAGTGCGACACAAATGTGCACCACACACACACACACACACAGATGTGTGCCTTCATACACATGTGCCTACCTGGTGGTGCAGGGAGTGGGAGTCTGGGAGGGGGTCCTCGTGGTGGGGGGCCCGGTGGGAGGCCAGGAGGGGGGCCTGGTGGGGGGCCCGGGGGCCGACCTGGAGGAGGTCCAGGAGGCAGAAGACGAGGCATCGGACCCCTCATGCCTCCAGGCATACCAGGAGGCCTCAGGAACGGAGGAGCACCTAAAAGACAGAATATATCATCTAAAACAGGGTTTCCCAAAACTTTTTTTCGCAGGGCCACTTTTTAAAAATGACAAACCGTTGTGACCCAATTCACTATAGGCCTCATCTTGAAATCGTGAAAACAGCCAATTTGTGCGTAAATAAAACAGTTTTGACGATTTGGATTTGTACTGCCATATACCCATCCCGTTACAATATCTTGAAAAGGCAAACCAAGCATTTTGAAGAGATATATGTTTGATAAATGAAAACTTTGTTTTACGTGTTAAATACTTTATAAATGAGACCAAATAAATGCATTTTAGCGGAGTTGTCACTCTTTTGATTTTGTCTCATTAGTAAAACAAACAGAATGTACACGAGCCTTTAATATTAGATTCAATATTATAAGAACAATACAATTATCAGAACAATACAAACATTCCATCCATCCAACCAGTCAAGTTGCAGAGACCTTGAGGTGTTGGCGATATGACCTGAAATTTGATCTCAATATTGAGTTTTTCTTGCAGTGAGGAAATTATGTCAAAGTATTCCAAAAATATAAAGGTTACTCCACTCAAAACATGATTCTAACTCTCTTCACTCTATTGTCAATGTACGGAAACATATCTTAAAATATTGGCTCCGAATAAGAATTAAATCATTTTTTGGTGTGACATGCATGGTACAGAAACAATAGGACAGTGAAAATGATCTGTTGAGGTGGCTGTCTGTGTGGACACCACACGCGTACGAGCTGCAGCAGTTCACCGGCTGCAGCTCGCAGGCTGTGAGGTTCATGAAGAAAAGGAAAGGCGCCAGCCTGTACGTAACCATAGACAGTACAAACTACGTGGGAATGACGTAGTTCATCGGGTGTATGCTTAAACCACACGTGTGTACGTTTATCAAAATACATGTCTCGGCCAAATGTGACACCGGTGACGTTGATGAAACAAAATCCTAATCAGTTCATCCTTGAGTCCAAGTGGACTTTGTGCCAAATTTGAAGACATCTCCTCAAGTCATTCCTAAAATATTGCATTCCCGAGAATGGGACAGCCCGAAAACATGATGCCCCCCCCCTGGCTGCTTCCGGTGTGGATGCATAAAAAAACAGGTAAAGAGATTTATTCTGGTATTGAGTTCAGAGCTGGAGCATAGTTTTCCGTTGCAACTAACCTGGTGGTGGACCTGGAGGCGGGCCAGAGGGTGGACCAGGAGGCCTCATGGGGGGAGCTGGGGGTGGACCCAGTGGTGGAGGCCCAGTCATTGGTGGACCTTGCAGGTGTGGAGGCCCTTGCTGTCCCACCGGTCCAGCAGGAGGGGGTAGACGCGGATTAGCCATGAGGTGGGGCGGGTTTTCCCCGGGTGGTCCCCTGTCCTCGATGTCTGAGCCGCCCGATTCATCCGTGTATTCCTCCTCCACCTCTTCTTCTTCCTCGTCTTCAGGAACTGCCTGACCTGGAGACAAAAAATGAAAAAATACAGAAATACATGTCATCAGAAATAGAAATTAAAGTTTGCTAGCTTAGCAAGTATGGAGCAAAGACACTGGTATACTACAGTACCTGCCATCCTCAACATCATAGCCTGCAGCGGGGTAATGGCCTTGGTCTTCTTCACCACCCTCTTCTTCTTCTTCTTTCCTTCACGGACTGCCTCTGGAGGCATGTCAGCGAATCGTACACTGCGACCTAAAGTAATTACACGTAGTTAAAAGTAATTCATCAAAAGGATGAAGAAGTTGAGAACTTAAAGCAAAAATACATTAAAGCAATTTCTAAACACTCACCAGCATGTCTTTCATTTCTGTCTCTGTCCTCCTCCCTCTCCCTCTCATCATCGGGCCGGTCCACACTCATCCTCAGGTCGCCTTCTCCTCCTTCCTCTCTCTCGTCTTCGCTGTCCTCCTCGGAGTCGCTTTCGTCGTCGTCCACGTCATCCCGATCTCTGTCACTCTCGCTGCCGCTGTCCCGATCTCTTCCCAACTCCATCGGAGAGTCCTTTTCTAAACCAGGAATGGAAGGCTCTGCTCAGGAAAAACAAGAAAAATTAGGAATTGAATTAAATGAAAGGAAAATTAGCATTCAGAAGTGTAGTCATTAAGGGTTTGTGCGTTACCCGTGTCTGTGCCATAAGCTCGTCGAGCAGGAATGCCGTACAGTGCCAGAACCTGTGGGGGTGGGGGCCCGGGTGGGGGTCCGGGGGGCTTCTTCCCTGGAGGTAAGCGTGGCACACCTGGCACTGTTGCCAAAATCGGTCCAGAAGATGCCGACAGAGGTCCTTTACTGAGAAATGCATGAAACAGAATTCCCACAAAAAAAACCATTACCTCAGTGGCAGAGCAATACTCAGCAGTATTACTTAAACCCATTGGTTTGTGGACCGCCGTTTTGAAGCCTTGAGTTCAGCAATTTAGCCGTCGCCATCTTGGATTATGGCCATCACCATGTTTTTTTTTTTGCAACCAATGAATGGTCTTTATGGTCTATTTGACTCTAAATGGACCATAATTTACTAAATGAACATCATGCTGTATTGAAGAAGACTTGAAACTAGTGATTGAGACCATAAACTCATGTTTACTGAGGTAATAAATCAAGTGAGAAGTACGGTCATTTTCTCATAGACTTCTATACAATCAGACTTCTTTTTGCAACCAGGGGAGTCGCCCCCTGCTGGCCAAGAGAGATAATGCAAGTTTTAAGACGGTTCCGCATTGGCTTCACTCGGCAGAACCAGAGGTTTGTCGCCTGGTATGCACGTGTTAATAACTACCCAAAAGAGACGTTTTTCTTCAGTATGGAGGGGGGCTGAGCTCCTGGTAGTGGGATGTCCTGGATGTGGATATTGGAGGGTGCATGAGGCATATCTGGTAAAGGGATACTGTCAACCTCCACTGACTCTGCATTCTGAAAAAGAGGACATAAAACACATGATAGTAAATAGAGTCACCACTAAGCCGAAGCATTGTAAAGAAACTAGAATATGAAGTGTTGGGGCTCAACAAACTGTACAAATTCCCACAAATGAAACAAAAGACACAAACGTGCTTCCCAATTAGTCAAGAGTGGTAAAAAAAAAAAATTCATGTTTATGAATCCAAACAAATACACATAAACACACCTTGACTGAATCAAAATAGAGAGCCAGCTGGCCTCGCTTGGTCTCATAGTCCAACTCAAGTTTGCGTAGCTCTTTGTAGGTCTCGGGATTCTCTCTCTCGTAGAGACGGACAATGCGCTCAAATGTCTCGCGGAGCTTCTTCCTCTTGTCCCGCAGCACTTTCTCATTCAGCAAGGGCTGCTGGACTGGGTTGAACTCTGTTGAAGGCGTTACAGAAAAGCTTCATATTTTAACAAGAGCAGCAGCTTTAGGTTGAAATAGTCATACAAAATATGAACATCTTATAAAAATAACTTACTTTATATTTAGGGACAGTAAACCTATGTACAGACACACGAAAGGCAGTTTGACAGAAACATACACATTCAGCCCCCTCACCCATCTCATCCAGCTTCTCCATGTCTCTAATGATCTGTCTGGGGTCCTTCATCTTCAGCACAGCAGCTCTCACCATCATCCTCTGCTTCTTGTTCTATCACAGTTATTAACAAATGAAGCCACATGTTAACACAATAATAACACCACTGTGAGAGAGCACATTGAAAAGTGAACATGTTTAAAGACCACTCGTACCTTTTTTAACTCCCTTTTCCTGGCCTCCTTTCCTGTAAGAGAGGTGGAAAACAAGGGTACACTAAGTTATTGTTCTGGCACTTGAAAACAATGAGTTGATCATTCTTCAGGTGTTATCCAGCAGGCCGGTACGGAGGAACCAGCTGCTGGTTATGGTGGGTACTTACTGGCCTGGTCGGTGGGGTTCATGAACTTCCCACTCTTGGTGGAGGAGGTTGAACGTCTCCCCATCTTGCCGGTGCTTCTCCTTCACCCTGCAAAGTTATGACATGTAAAAAATGAAATTAACTATCTGTATCCGCTGAGGGAATATGCACATCTTCACCTCATATTTTACATTTCACAATCAATTCAAAGATGTCTCTGGCAGATGTTTCACAGCATCTTTGAGAGGATGGTCCGATCCGTTTAACTTCGTTTACTAGCTACTACTAATGACATGCTTGTTGCCTCTGCATACATTACATTTAAAAGTATTATTAGTAAAACTGTAGCTAAATGTATATATGACACTATTAAGAAAAATAAACATTGTAACGTTGCGCTTTGTTGAGTAATGTTAATAGTGATGGTTAGCGAACGTTAGTTAAACAACGTAACTAGAGCTAACTAACGTACAAGCGAAGACAATCTAACGTCTCTCTCTCTCTCTGTGTGTGTTAGATACAACGTATTCAAACACAGCGGGTGTTTTAAGTGGCTATCGAACATTATAAAGCCGGTCAAACTACATATATATAATAGATATCTAACAGTTATATCTTCTCATAGCGGCCCATGCAGCATTTGGCTGGCAAATGCTAACGTTAGGCTAACTGTTGACGTTAGCTCGCACTTGTAGCTAGGGCCGCGTTAGCAACGACAGCAGCGAAGGAGGAGCGAAATTAGAATGTTACCTTTTAATCCAGAAAAGTCCGTAGAGCGTTAACGCCCCACACGCGCACCTCTGCGTACCAAAAAGTAAAGTAAAACGTGTTGTGTAACGTTACGCTGTGAAAGAGAAATCCAAAGCCTTCAGGAATGAATGCATGCACGGACTGCTTTAGCCGGTCGCCATGTTTACTGCGCGAGCAAGAGCGGAAGAGGCTAATTTGACGTCATCAGAAAGGTCGCCGTGGTTTTCTTTTTCTTCAGATAATTATAAATTGTATATGATTATACTAAACATTGTAATACCATGTATCTATACATGAAACAACAAAATAGAAAACATAACAATTATATACAAAACATAGAACTGTACGAGAGAGATGTAAACATAAACAAATGTTATGCTTTACTGTACAAAGTAGGATGCTGAGAGAATGGATACTGCATCTTAATTAAATTAATTTGAGATATGATTTACGTATCTTTTACAAAGTTCTGGAGATAAGTGTTATCTATTTTTGTTTCATTATTTTAGGAGAAAAACTTGATTGCGAGAAAGAGAGAGAGAGAGTATAACTTTGCTTACTTTCTTGTTATCTTTTATTTTATTTATACACACTCCACAACAGCTGTTGGCGGTAGTGCACCATAACGTTGTTTGCTAACCTTCATGAGCATGAAGAAGAAGACTTCTAGCTGCAACCAGAGGACCTGCTCCCTCCTGGCCAGTAGAGAGAATGCGGGTTTGAGCCACTTCCGCCTTGGCTTCACTTTTCAGACCCGACCAAATGCTTCGTCCGCCTCTCACAGACAGCCTTTTGGTGTTATCGTATATTCTTATTTTATACAGCCTGTGGGTGTTACGCGTGTTGTCGTGTAGGAACTTGAACCCTTTCACGGTGCGTTTTCGGTTCATTAAAGTTAATTGTAACATTGTGGTGTGTTGTCTAAGATGTCTTGTTCAGCCTACGGGTGTTCCAGAAGACATTCTAAGGGGTCGGACGTTAATTTTTTCCGGTAAGTAGCGTTACATTCTGTTTTAATCCCGTTGTTCACAAGATAAAATTAGCATCCTAATTTATTTTAATTTGTAACGTGAAATACAGATGCAGCTTTCTAACCTAGCTAGCTCGCTAGCTTTAGCGTTTGTTATTTTTTGTGAATGAACATTTCTTCTACTGATAACATCTGCGGCAGAGGACACGCAGCGGAGGCCCGTTGCTGCCCTCTGCAGGTCAGCTGTAGAACAACAGTAGAATCTGAGCATCTCTCTGCTGGTGTAACTTCCTCCACTCGCCCCAAACATTCCTAAAAGCTCTGTAGTGAAGACTGACACATGATTAGATATGCACTTTCTATCTGGTATAATATATTAGAATGTCTGAATGCAAAAGTTAACTTTTTTTTTTTTTCCTTCTTCACACAGATTTCCTTTAGGTGATAATGCAAGGCTGAAGCAATGGTTGCTGAATGTGAGGAGGAGGAACTGGATCCCATCTAAAAGTTCACGTCTGTGCAGTACGCACTTCAAGGAGGATCAGTTCTTCATAGACAAGGAGGTAGACGGATACAGTTTAGTGCACTAATTAATTACACAGTGAATTCTCTAAATGTGCCAATACTTAGTTTCATTACAACTGCCAACATTTTGGTGCGCATGCAAGTATAATGTGCTTATGATTTCAACGCTCCTGTGTGTAAATACTTTTTTTATGAATGGTTACAGAATGTGTGGTTTTCTCTTTTCTTTTGTTCATCATCACCTTTTGGTTTTTAAGTCTATAATGTTTGAGTATGAGGAAAACCACCCTTAAAATCTGAATTTAAAGGTCCTGTGTGTAGGATTTAGGGGGATCTATTGGCAGAAATATAATATAATATTCTGAATTGTTTTTTTAATTTAGCGTATCATCACTTTAAACTAAGAATTGTGTTATATAGTATACAAGTAAAGACAATATATTTAGTTTTAGGACATTAACATAGAGGCTTTTGAGAACTGCCAGTTGAATATTTAAAGGGCCAGACTGTAGCATTTATTAGCAGAAGTTGAATTTTCATAACCATGTTTTCATTGATGTAAAGTCACCTGAAACCAAGAATCGTTGTGTTTTTGTAGCTTACAATGAGCCCTTCATATCTTCGTAGGGAGCGGGTCTCTTCACGCCATGTCTCTACAGTGGCCCAGAAAGGACAAATCAAACTCCAGAGATACCCTTGCGTTTTTTTACGTTGCGTAAAGGCCACCGTAGTCCTCTGGCACGCTTTGGAAAGGGCTTTTCCTTTGGTTGCAATCTGCATACTCACCACTAGATGTCACTAAATCCTACACACTGCTCCTTTAAATCACAAAATACACCATTAATTGTAGAAAAAACCCTATGTAGCACAACTTACCTGCTGATGTCTTCTGCATTTATCTTTAGGGCAAGAGGAGGCTGAAGGAGACTGCTGTGCCCACCATTTTCGTCTTTCAAAACCATTGGTTGATAGAGGATGTAACGAACACGACCACACAGACCAGCCTGCTACGGTTGACTACCAACAGTGACAATGGACCTTATCACAGCATTGCCAATGCGGAGCAAGCGCCTATTGAGGAGGACGACGACGACGTAGTTGACTGCGATGTTGTTGACGATGTCGTCGACGACGTTGTTGACGGCGCCTTTGACGATGTCCTTGATGATGACATCGTTCGTGTTATTGTCGGTGGCGATGTCGATGAGGTCGTTTCCGACGACAATACCGAGTGTGAGACGAGCATAACTTCACAATCCGCTTTGCACGATCATAGCTACCGGAGTCTGAAACAAGAGCAGATCTACGTGGGCACTGATCACAACTACATAGTTTCTGGTTCTCCCAGGACACTGAAACGCAAAGTGGACGCGGTACAAGATCAGCTCGTCTTGGCTCACAAAAAGCTGAAGTTGAAGTGTCAGGAGACGAGGCGAATGAAGTCAAGACTCTTGTCCATGAAAAATCTGACAAAGGATCTCAAGAAAAAGTTGAATGCAGTTGAAAAAACTCTTGCCGCGGTTCATAAGTAATGGAGGTAAGGCGCAAACAAGTCCAGGAGCTCAAAGCTTTGGGGAAGAAGCTGATCTGAAGTCTGTTTATGTTAAAAGTCTCTTGTAGAGATGCACCAATTGCAACTTTCTTGGCTGATTCCGATTGTCTGTTAAACTTTAATTGACTGCAAGGCTCCGGACTATGTTGTTTTTTCTTTTCTTTTTTTCTACCACTGTCTCCTAAACCTACTTTAATGTTGGACTTCACAATGTTTTCAGTGAACTAACGTAACTGGTAATCAGAGGAATGAGCTTACCCGTCTTAGTCTTACCCAGGTGGGACTCTAGACATGTAGCAGCTGAGTGCTGTATTAGCAGAGTATGGTTTGTGCAGGTAGAGTCCTGCTCCTAGTGGCAGCTGTATCTAAGACTGCACCTGTCGCCACGCCCTGCTTCCTCAGGCCCTGCTTCCTCAGGTCCTGCTTCCTCTCGTCCTCAGCCCGTCACTGGGACAGTCTGCCACCTCCTTGTAAGCCTTCTTCTTATGGCAGCCTTGACACAGGGTGAGGACAAACAGTTATTAATATAACCCCTGTTCTGGAAGGTCTATGACGTCGAATGTGACATCTCGGCACGTCGGGCCAAACAACCTCGCTTACAGAGTTAGGACTGGTGACATCATCTGTAACGTCAACCCTCAACTCAAAGATAGTCATTACCGAAAACAAAGTCTAATCAAATGAAATAATCACGTAATCCGATCATGCTTAATTTGATTAGTAAAGATCATTGCTGGCAGCAGCAGGTGGAGTTAAGTGAAGCTTCAATGATGCACACTCATAAGCAACAGACTATTTAATGAACCAAGACTTCAGGAGAAAACTGTGGTTGTTTTAGGTCCAGGACGGCAGGACAAGCAGCCGGACATAAACGTCCTGTTTACCAGGAGAAACGATGAGACAGTCGCTCTCGTTTAATGTTTCCAAAACATTAAAGTTAAAAACACTTGATTATTTTCCTGTTACGATATCCCGTCAATACTAAATAGATCCCAAAATGTAGCTGTTACAGTGAAACATCTATACTGAGTGGACCACAAAATAGACTAGGAATTACAAATAGACTATTTTAAATAGCAAATATCTAAGCTAAAAACAAATTTCTCATATCGCAAATCTGAAATCTGCTGTAAATTAGTGGTCTGCACATTTAGGGGATTGATGATCTCCTATAATCGATCAGTTCAACATCTTCGGACGGTCAGTTTGTTTGAGTTCCTTGTACGACGGCCCGAGAGCCTTGTAGGCAGGGATCAGGGAGGGAGGAGGGTTGAAACAAGATTTTCAAAGTAATGGTCAAATATTACAGGTGGAGTTAAACGGGAGCGTCCATGGTTCCAGTCACAGCCGCTCCCTCTCATGAACAGCAGACCGTTTAATCAGCAAAACGTAGTTTCAGGAGCTTCTAACAGGGTTCTTCTGAGTCCGTTAGACCAGGTTCTTTGAGGGATCTGGTTGTCTTGTCCCTCGCTGCAAAAGCCAAATGTGACACTAGGTGGCAGGAACGCCATTCTTTAACAGTCCAGCAGACACTCAGCAATAACACAATAACAGACGTCAAGCGCTTGTGTTACCCCCAACTTCAAATAATGCACTCGTGTATATATATATATATATATATATATATATATATATATAGCTTTCTGAGCACTTTCCAACAATCTACCTTTCAAAATAAAACGTTACGGCAGACTCTATACTCTACTGTGCTGATTCTGACCAATATGTTTGCAGCATGTATAAAGACCTTTTATTTTAATGATTAAACACCTCAGTCATCATATTGTAACAAGTACGGGAAATGCATCTCTAATTTGGCCTTTAATGTCACGCTTGTCTGATAAAATATTTAAAAGGCTCCAGGGTTTAATGGTAATCATCTTGACTCTGTGCATTTCCTACACATCTGCAATGCTCTGAACTCTATCACACATCAAGCAGATCTTCAGAAGCTCATTCTCTGCATAATTCAAACCAATGCTGTGACGTCAGCGGGATTATTACGAGCAGTTCTCACTTCATGCTTCATGTAAACAGCCAGACTACACACAGTGTTTACAGTACAGCACGTACATTATGACCAAATGAAACCAACTGAGATGCAACGATTTTATCATCACTGTTCAGAAAGACAGCTCAACAACTTGTGTGCATCACAAGCATGTGAACAGCTGTTGTTTATTATTGAGTGTCTACTGTACAGTAAAGAGGTCTGGGTGAAAAGTGACTTTTGGAATAATAAAGATGCCAATCTGTCAGATGTTATGAAACCGGCTCAATTCCAACAACGTTCTGACTGCTAGTATACCTTCAAGTATACTAAAATGTTTGTCACTCAGCTGATTTTAACTCTGTAAGAACTATCAACAACACTCACATAATTATAAAGTTCTGATGGTGTATTCATATAAAATAGGAGCTGGAAGAGAGACGAGAGCACATGACTCACAGTAAACGTGTCGTGGTTTCAGTTCATTTGTACGAAAATATAAAATGATTATTTCACAAATCTTAAGAAATAAAGCAGTCAAAGTGACGAAGTTCGAGGAGAGAAGCTTTCACGTCGTCTTTGAAGATCTGGGACAAAGACTTGCGTGTCAGCAGATTGTTGTGTTTGTTGTGTTTAGTGAGACTAATGCCATGTCCGATAAATGCACTCTGCTGTCTAATCTGGTCTACGGTAAACAGGCCACATTTCCGTGTGTGGAGAAGTCAAACAGGTTTGACGCTACATTCTAAGGAATGAGTCGACCAAGATTAGAAAAACTTTGGCATTGAGTTGTTTTTAAAAACCTATAATTAAATCCGATTGATCCGTCCTACCTTCACAATAAAATGTCACAGCTGTCACAGTTTGTGGAGCGCTCTATGGACTCCGGTTAAACGTAGCTTAAGCCTCAACATACTAACGGCACATAAAAGCAGTCTTTGAAAAAGGATTTTATAACATTTTATAATAAAGATAATAAAAGTTATCGGACTCAATAATCTAATAATCACAAGAGACACGAATCCTTTACACGCGTTTTAAACGCTTTATTGTTTTTAGATCATTTCAAGGCAAAATAAAAAAGTAGCAAAGTATCAACGGTTACAATGCAGTTTCATAACTGCGTACACTGCTCTTCTCAACATCCTCTGACATCAAATAATATTAGAGAAGATAATGGTGTTTTTCCATGGATCAGGAACTGTGTTTAAAAACTCAGGTATGACAACATTAAATAGTTAAAAATACAATACATAGTTCTCTCTCGAGGTTTTCTATTGCATTTGTTTACCTTTGTGTCATCGTAGCCCATTCAAAAGGCCAATACTCTTTGAGTTCATTGTTTAAGATGACTCTCGATGATGGCAAACATGTCTGAGAGAGCGTCTCGATGTGCTCATGTTTTACTGGGGCCTCTGACTCATGGGTCTCGGGTAAACATAGGTACCCATCTGTCCACAGGTGCCCTGATGGGACACCAGCCAGCCATTGTAAGTGTGGCCCTCCATCGTCTCCACTCCCTCTTCTTCATCACTGGACGCCGCCTCATTGTCTTCCTCCGAGCTATTCTTCCCAGTGCCGTTTCCTCCCGGGCCGGACATCTCATACTCCTTCGTCCTCGCGTCGCACAGGCTGCAGACCCTCAACCGCTTGGTGGGGTGAATGTGGCCGATCACCGCTCGCTGCGTAGAGCACGCGTTGCACACCAAAAAGCCGCATTTTCGGCAGTGGTGGCGGCGATTGGTCTTGGTGAAATTGTCGAAGCAGCGCATGCACTTGAAGGCCGCCTGGTCCGGGATCCACGCCACAGCAAAGGCAGGTTGGCTGCTGCCGCCTCCGCCGCCGCCGCCGCCGCCGCCGCCGCCCTGCAGCAGGTTCGAGCGGCACTCCTCGATGTGCTCCATCCAGGCCCGCTTCTCCTCGTACGACGGGGCGGACACGAAGAATGACTTGCGCGGCATGCGCATCAGCCATTGGTTCTTCAATCCCTCACTGTCCTCCATGTCCTCGAGCATGATGGCCTCTGAAATGACAGTCAAGATGGCATATTGAGAACAAAAAACACCGAGGATACTATGGTGTGGTCAACACGCCAGAAAGTGATTTTCTACCCGCGAACTTCCCATTTCTGCACAAGACTGTAGGCATCAGTGGCGGCTGGTCCATAGAGGGCGCTAGGGCGCCGCCCCCCCTAGAGCTACAAAAAATAAAAATAAAAATAAAAATAAAAATAAAATTTAAAATAAAAATAAACTATACAAATTGTCAATATTTGTGTTTTTGAAACATGGAATCACCCAGTAATATGTGTAAAATATGATATCTGCGGTAAATATATGCTTTTCCTGCTTGTCCTCTCTGCCTGTCTGCTCTTCCTCTCTGTGTGTGCACGTCTCAGCTGGCTGGGGCGCTGGAAAAACTGCCCCAAAGAGGCGGGTCTATAAAGCAGTTTAGCCAATGCTGAGTAAAGATATAAATGAGTGACATACAATTCAGCCAATCAGCGTCCTCAAATAGATTCAGCTTGGGGCAGTTTTTTTCCTGCCCCAAGCTGCGCGTTCTCGTCAGGAGAAGTCTCTACAGGAGAGCGCCAGTGTGAGCACTACTCCTCCAAGACCCGTTTGAGAGGAGAACTGAGAGGAGAAACTACTGAAAGAGCTGATCCCAGATCAGCCTGACCTCACAATCAGACAGCAGACTAGCAGGAAAGAGAAGCAGTACATGAAGCTTCTCTACTAGCTGTACACCAGACAGGTTTGACTCGCTGGATGACGTCATGATAATAACTTATTTATCTTTTTAAAACAACAGGGACAGAACCAGCATGGACAGTTAGGGAGTGAGGGACATGAAGCACCTGTCTGATAAATGGATATATATATATATATATATATATATATATATGTGTGTGTGTGTGTGTGTGTGTGTGTGTTTTATATTATAGTGAATATTATTATATGACATATATATTATTATATTATACAGAATATTATATGATATATATATTATTATATTATACAGAATATTATATGATATATATATATATTATTATATTATACAGAATATTATTATATGATATATATATTATATTATACTGAATTCCCTGTGAGGGTGACTAAAATAAGATGTCCTGACGTGTTTGTGAAAGTGTTATTTACTGCTTTTTTTCGTGTTGGAATAAATGTTAAATATTTAACTGCAAAGTAGTAATGCGCGTTTGATACCTTAATTTGTTTGCATTAAATCATTCTGGGATGTTTGCTGAAATTGATTGGATGTGGCACAGCCCTACCAAGAAAATGTTCCACCAGCCGCCACTGGTAGGCATACATTAGAGTTGAATGCAGTCATATGTTCTGACTTTGGCCCTTGTTGTATTCAACGTTACAGATCATTTTATTCTACAGGCTTCGCTGCATGAATGCAATGAAGGTGAACAGAATTCTATTTTGAGGTGTTTCGACGCATTAAAACACGACACAACAAACTCAAAAGCATCTCCAGGAATACTGTCTTGTTTTTTCTTTTTTTGTGTTTGTTTTTAGGTTTATCTATAGAACTATTTGCTCAATTGAAAGTAGTTTAGGTGGTATGTGGACAGGCAAATATAGGTGCAAAGCAATAAATACACTCTAGCTTGTGTGGAGCTATGAATAGAGATACTGGTTTGATCTTTCTCTTCAGTCTGACTGGATGAAGTGTTCAGCAGGAGAAGTTGCTCACCTAGAGGGATGACCTTCTGGTTTTTGTGCCAGCGGCCGTGCAGGATGATGCTGCCGTACACCAGCACGTCGTTGAAGAGGAAGAAAACCTTCGGCTGGGGCTTCCGGCGACCCTGCTTCACCAGGCGGCCCTGTCCCATCAGAACCCGACCCGGCTTGGACAGGGGCTGCCCCGCTGGACCAAATGAATTCTCCACCGCCTGGATGCGATGGCGGTTCTCGTTGTTAAACAGGTCCATGGCGGCGACCGAATAACCTGCGTTGGCCCCGGGATCATGCATAAATAAGGTGCCAGCGGCGGGCTGGGTGGAGTCAGACTCGCTTCCTGGTAACGCCGCGGGACTTACCGAGGTTAGATTCAAGACAAACCCGTTAGACAAGAAATAAGGGAGATTGTGTGGCGTGTTGTTGCACATTTAGAATTCTTTTTTTTTTTTTTTTAGATATATAATTTTCAAAGTTACTCTGGAAATTTAGAAGAAAAAGTAACCGATGTAAAGTAACTTAAGTTTGAGCTACTTGTGCTTTGGTATAATCTACTTCATACTTTCACTGTAGTAGGCTACATTTCAGAGTTTTTACTACTTTAATGTTATTTAACAGACAAAGTTCCGAGTTCAATTTTTGATAACTTGCATTCAAAGCATGATCAGTTCATACAGTAAAATACATTGCTATAGGTTAAACACCAAACACCGTTCAAATTAGCTACACGTTACTTTTACGCAAGTAAGATTTTGAATGCAGCACTTGTGCTCTTAATGAAAAAAAAGTTCTGATCTTTAAAGAAATAGAATAAAAAATATGAATCTTTTGAGCAGTTATGAAATTTTGAGGTACAACTTGGATGAAATTGGTGGAACAAAGCAGCAATCTATAATAAAAATGTGTCACAATAGACTGAATTTCTATATATATATATATTATTTTTTTTAAGTAATACTGACTACGCAAGAGTTCACATGGTATTGTGAGACTGGTTGAGCAACTCGGCCAAAAGAAACACACTTTGGTTCCAACAGGTGTTAGTCACTCACAATGCCACCCGTGTCACAGACATTGTGTGTGGAGCTTCTCCGGCAGTACACTGGTACTAATTACGCAACTCAGCCAGAAATAAACAGCATGATTACATCATCAGGTCAAAGACACATTGTCAATGTGTCAATCTCCCCAAAGACACATTGTCAATGTGTCTTTGTCTTTGTGCGCTAAACAAAACATACGCATTGGAAAAATACAAGGGGATCTCCAGAGGGTGGGGGTTAGAGGTTTTGACATGTTGTTCCCTTCCAATGAGGAAATACATTTAAAGCTGCCAAAAACTGACTAAATAGATTTACTTCACAAGAAGCGGTCAGGCAAGAAAGATCAACCCTAAATCTCCACAAAATGTGCAGCTGAGGCTTGAGATCTGTGTCATGCTTGAAGGAAATGAATGAGCAAAACTTAGCAACAACTTTCAGTATCTGGTTTATATGCAGAGCCATTGTGAGAACACAAGTACTACTACAGAAAGTGCATTTACTCTGAATTCAAGGAGGTATTCATCAACTGAAATAGCATCAAGTACTTGATCAGAGACGGTGGGGCTTTGCTGTGTGTAGGTCAGAGAAATATTACCTAAAAAAAAAATAAGCTTTGAAGAAAAAATCGTTTGAAATGATCTTGTCCAAGCAAAAAGTAAAAAAAACATATGAGCTCAAAGCTCTGACGACAGTGGAGATGGTTGTGGATTTCCGGAAGAACCTGCCCCTATCACCCTGTGTGACTCTCTGGTCGACGCTGTGGAGTCCTTCCTCTTCCTGGGCTCCATCATAACCCAGGACCTCAAGTGGGAGCTGAACATCAGCTCCATTATAAAGAAGGCTCAGCAGAGGATGTACTTCCTGAGGCAGCTGAAGAAGTTCAACCTGCCAAAGACAATGATGGTGCACTTCTACACAGCCATCGTTGAGTCCATCCTCTGCTCCTCCATCTCCGTCTGGTACACTGCAGCCACTGCCAAGGACAAGGGCAGAACTGTAGAGTATCGTTCGCTCTGCTGAGAGGGTGATTGGCTGCAATCTGCCGTCCCTTCATGACTTGTTCGCCTCCAGGACCCTGAGGCGGGCAGGAAAGATTGTTGCCGACCCCTCTCACACCAGATACAAACTGTTTGAGTCCCTTCCCTCTGGTTGGAGGCTGCGGTCCACCAGGACCAACACCTCACACCACAAAAACTGTTTCTACCCGTCTGCAGTTGGGCTCATCAACAAATCTAGTGACTCTCACATCCCCAAAACAATTACATACATTTACAGATCCCTGCTCAACTGTTCACTTTAAATATACACTTAACACTTCAGTAACAGACTTACTCTTATATTGTTTATTGTCATGCACTAATCACTAAGCCAAATTCCTTGTATGTGCAAAGGTACATGGCAAAAAAACATTTCTGATTCTGAAATAAAACCATTGACTTCTAGCCGAGGGAACCGGAAGCACTCCATAGAAGTATATGGGAAAATGCCCCCTCCCTGATTTATGACCTCAGTAAACATTGTAAACACGAGTGTATGGCCTCATTTTATAGATTATTGTGGCTATTATGACGCGCAAATCGTCAGAAATTAGAAGCACATATTGAATGTGATCCCTACAAAATGAAGAAGTGCGATTTTTTCCCCACAACTTGACTGATATCTGTCCGGTGTGGAGGCGGTCAACATCACAAATGACCTCATCCTCCAGACCTCCTCCTTCAGGGCTCCAAGCTAGCTAACTAGCTTCCTAGCTAGCTAGCTAGTTAGTTCAACTACTCCGCTCCTGCGGACTTTAGACGGAGATTTTTGATCCATGTCTGTCACCGTTTCTCTGTGATTTAAAAAAAACTTCTTAGCTTTGTGTACAACTATTTTCGGGAGTCGAAAGTAGCCCTTTGTTCGGTAAACAGCGCAAACCAGAGGCATTATTGCTGCAGTACTGAACCTGCCTCCAGTCGCCTGCACTCCATCTGGAAAGCACGCCGATGTGTGACGTCATCTGCAAATAACCTATACCAGTGTTTTTATATACCACATGTTTAGGTAGGCGACATTATTTTATGTATATGTACCAGAGCCAGATGTTTGGCATCTTTTTTTGGCTGCCAGTTCATTAATATCTGGGATTAGGTTCTGTGGAAACCCTCAAGATGGAGTGAATGTGTCATTACACTGGAGGTCTATCAGCTCCATTTGGATGTGCACAGGTGCTCTTTCCACGTCAACTGCAAACGGATTGCGGAGCAGTTTACATTTTAATTTCTGAGCTGCAAAGTCGGCAAATCGCCGAGTGAACTCCGTGCCAAGTGCGCCCAGTTTATCAGCAAAATGCGCAGTCGGGAACACAGCGGTGGAGACTTTTACTGCATCACACATGTCTGTGATCATACGTTATTACTTAGTCAGCCACTATATTGCAGCTCAGACGCTCAACAATGGCAAAGTATTTGCAGCAACTACATTATATTTTATTGGACTCATTAAGTGAAATTGGACATTTTCCCACGGCACACCTGACGATCTCTCGCGGCACAGCGGTTGAAAATCACTGAACAGTCTGTGATGTCATGCTCACGTTCAACAGGGACATCTAGCGGTCACAACTTGTCAAAGCAGTTCTATTCAGCTCGTGAACGTTATGTTAATCTATCCACGGCCACAGGTTATAAAAGAGCGCGCGCACACACACACACACACACACACACGGGTTTTATTTATCTTTATTTATTCTTTATTTAGTTTCATCACACTACTCTATGGTAACAGCAATTATAGAATTATAGAGACAATTCTGTGGGTTTAAATTGGATGGAAAAATAAATCCCCATGCAGATATTACTCTCACACTCTCACATCTGTTTGCATTTTTATCCCCAAATGTCTCACTTTTTAAAAAAACGTTGACACTGGCACATTTTTTGGAATTTTTTTGCTCATGCTTTTTTTTTGCTCCACTAAAAAAGAATCAGTTGTCATGGTTTGGCTTCTAATAGGGGATTGGTCCGTAGTATGCGGTGTAGGCGGCGATGATTCCATGCGTGTCCATCATGTCCTCACAATCCAGGTTGGCCTCACACACTTCGCTCAGGCTGAGTGACGAGAGAGAGAGAGAGAGAGGAGAGGAGAGGGGGGTGATCACAGAGAAGCAACACACACATGTCATTCATTCACACAGATGGTGCTTCAGGACTACGTTAGATTAAAAGACACATCATGTATATGCTGCTGGATTTGCCCACTGCTTCTCATAGGTGATGTGAAAGTGATACCTCTCCAGCTGGGTCAGGGACAACTCTCCAGCAGCTCTCTTCTGCCTCACCACAGTGGAGGCCTGCTCCCTCTCCACAAACAAACCTGCACATTTAACACAACTTGTGTTACTGTATATGTATACACACGATGTCTACCGATCAACCCTAATCAAATGCATGTGGAAGATTCAACGTATGAATAGCGGCTTGGCAGAAATAACAATTTTGTTAAACCGTGAAAGAAATGTGGATTAATATAGAATTTATGCAATATGTGAAATATAAGTTCAAACTGTGTTAATCATCATTCTACATGTAGATAAGAAATCAGAGTATTAAACTAAATGTTAAACTGATAATCAGTTTTCTATTTCATTAGTTCAGCCAAACTGTGGGAATCATCAGGTTTAGTCCTTGAGGCAAAATGACTCAAATATGTTACATATTAATGCAACTTTGATCATAAAGTCAAAACATGATCTTACCCTCCTGAGCAGGGCCGTCAGCAGGCTGGGAGCCAGTGGAGGCATCTGTCAGATATATAGGGGGGAGAATATGAATAATAACGATATGTTTTTATTTGATTTGATCATTTTCAATCCAGGAAGAGTCACTCTTTCAAATCCTTACTTTTAACCTCTGTCTTTACTTAAGCCAGAACTAAATACATCAGTTGGCCAGACATGTAGTATCGGTATAAGTAGTTCTTTTGTTTGTTTGCAGAGCACCATATACTTCAAATCCTGTTATAATATACGATAATAAAGAGCTTTGTTTTATCGTATACTGTTGTGCAGCTCTTACCTGAAGTCAGACAGATGACAGCCAGGGAGCAGAGAACCAAGACGGCCAAAGTCTTCATCTCTCAGCTTCTTTCTTCAGCGTCAGTATCAGAAGTAGTAGACTTTAGCAGCTGTCTCTCTCTCTCTCTCTCTCTTTCTTTCTCTTACACATATATATACACAGTGGATTTATAGATGCGGCCCTCTGTGTGTGATTGGTTAGGGAATCATATATCACACACCCATGCGGGTGCAGAGATACACACCTCCACAAGAATGATGCAAAAACAAATTTTAAGTGTATTTTTTGCATAAATGGGGATGAAGGTGAACACATAGAGGGAAACAAGTCTGCTCCCAAAAGGCAGGTATTTGTTTTCAAGCAAAGGTGACGAGAAAGCAAATGTGGGGGGGGGGGGGGGGGCTCTCAAATGTCAAATATGAGCCACTGTGTTATTCAATGACAAATATTTGACACCTTGTTTAGACCGTTTGAGCTGCTGCTGAGAAACCAGATTTCTTCTTCTACATCGTGAAATGTTTTCGTGTATAAAGATGAAAAAAAATAATTGAAGAAGAAAAGCTCAAACACTGTAACGGAGATGTCAAATGCAGTGACTACCTGCTGTCAGTAATAAAACATTTGATGAAACGGTAGGGATGCCATGCCAGCTGGCAGCCTGGAGAGGTCCCAGTTGTACAGCACCACCCACACACTTTCACATGCAGGTCACTCAGTGCATACAGCAGAGAAAAACATGGAGCACAAACTGAAACGGGATAAAACCGCCGTCCCACATTATGTGACATGATTGTAATCATGAGGGCCCTCTCTTTTTATTGCAAACTGCGGTGATTTCCTAGAAACAAATCTTCAAACCCACTGTGTTTGAACATTTGTGGAGGGGATAATCTGAAATGCGGAAAGTACATTTTGTTTTCTTCTCCAAAAACAAGCGGGTGGTTTGCCAATAAAGCGGTCGGGAAAGGCTTCATACTCGCCTCGAGAGGAGTGTTTTTGTAAACTTTCACCATTTAAAAAAACAAAAAACATCTGATTCTTCTCTATTTTATTTGTTAATTAAAAAGGGACCATTGCTGGTAATGTTGAAGCTGAATGCAGCATCTGATGCACTAGAAAATGTCTTAATCTGTGATGTGAAAGCGTCCCTCCAGACTGTGTTCTCCTCTGCTCTTCTTGTTGCTTTTCCTGACTGGATATTTAGATTCTGGACCGGTCCCGAGAGTATTCTATGGGGTGTAATTTGACTGTCTGGGTCAATGCCGGTGCCTTGACAGAGGAGGATTCAACCTCAGGACGACTTGTATTGTGCTGATCGGAGGCCTTCTGGCGACACGACAAAACAAACATCCAAGTCCGTCTGTCTTTTTAAGGCCACGCTGTGCCATGCAGACGTCTGCCGCCTTCTGTGGGTCTGTCTGCAGCAGCGAGGATGCTGATGCATTCCTCCTGAGATTACAAGAAGCCAGATCTTCACCGCACATGTTTAAATAGCCGTGTATGGTTTGAACAAAAAAATAGCAAATAGTTTCTCATAATATGTGCAAGTGAATGCTAAAGTTACATTTCTGAGACAAAATGCACACCATCACTTTTTGCTGTAATTTGCTGTATAGGCGTCCGTGGTGATGTGTGTGTTTTGTAACATTTATGTTGCAGTTAAAGTAGAAGCAACGTAAAAAATTGAAAATAAATTAATCTCATGCTTAAATTCCAAGTTTGTATCGATCAAAATGACGAGATCCAAACGGAAGAGGACATTTGTTTTGCATTATGTGTTTACGTGAGCGTAGGCCTGCTTCATGTGTACACATTGTACACATTTATTCCACAAATACAGTTACTAGTTACTTTGCAGATTAAGATTTTTCATCAGTTTATGAGATCAAATGCATTGTTTTTACCCCTTTGCAGGTGTGCAGGTGTGCAGTTTAGGGCGATTTCCCTCGTTTCAGACGTCTTTGAGTTGTTCCACCAAAGGGACATTTCTTCACGAAACTTCTCAGATTGCCTAATAATTAATAAAAGTCAATCATTTGTACAGATTTCCAAACCCATGAATCATCTCATGAACTAAACAATGGTTTATGAAGCAGAAACCCAACTGAACACCCTTTCGCTTCGCCCCTCCCTTTTTTCCCAAGCGCGTAGAGAACCTACGGTGGCCTTCAGGTACAAGTAACAGTGTGAAAGACACTGTTTTGTTTGTCCTTTCTGGGCTACTGTAGAAACATGGCGGACTCTGTGAAGAGAACCCGCTCCTTAGATATGAAGAGCTCACGATTCTTGCTTTCAGGTGACTTTGCAGCAATGAAAACATGGTTGTGAATATTCAACTTCTGCTGATAAATGCTACAGTCTGGCCCTGTAAACATTTCCACTGGCAGTTCTTAAAAGCCTCTTACGTTAATCTCCTAAAACAAATAAGGAAAATATATCGTCTTTACTTTAATTAGCCATTTCATCTCGAGCAGTTGGATCAATACGGTCGTTCTAACATCTGCCATGCGTTGGAAACACTGACACTCAACGCCAAAAGTTCTCACACACCCAATGTGGCAAAGAAATTGCACAAACAGGATTAAGATAAACCCCAATAAAGGGGATTTCATTTATTTATTCAAAGCAATGGAAAAAAAATAAATCGCTGACAGCAGTGCTGGCCTGGATAAATAGGTGGATAATGGGAGAAACGGTTAGTGGATAGTGAGCGGAACACTTCAGTCGTGCATAAAGCGCGTAAAGCTCATAAATGCTGTGAAGGTGTGATAATAGCGGATAAAGGTTATCCTGAGATTACACAAGAGATGGGCCGTGAATTCCTTCTAGGATCCATTCCACATTAACAAGAGGCCACAAAAACAACACATGAACTATAGAATGATAATGATGATGATGATGATGATGATTCGACAGACAGATACTTCCTCTTTAGTACCGACGAGTCACGGCTGGTCTCTGGGGTTGATTTCGGGAGCTGAAGTATCTCTGGTAGGCCTGCTGAAAGCCGTGGCGATAGGCGTAGAAGCGGCAGGGAGAGTAGTCCTCACAGGTCTCCGCACGCCTCTCCGCTGGAGACTTTATCGTCCTGGACGAGATGGAAGGGGGAGGGCAGAGATACATTACAAAGGGCAGACAGAGATAGTTATAGAGGGGAACAATGGTGAGAAGAAGGAAGAGGATTGTAATCAGAAACAGCTTGCGTCTTTTCTTCGTTGCCTTTCCTCTTACATTCTTAGATTCTAGCATTTAGCTTCAGTCTCTCTGTCACGGAGACTTTTTTTAATAGTGTAATTAAGTTTGTGCATGCCTGTCTCTGTGGTTTTTACATATGTAGGGTAATGTGCTGCGCATGCATGTCTGTGGTTGTGTCTTCTACCTCATGAAGTTGTAATAGTTGTGGCCGTTCCCTCTGGCTGGGTTGTATACGTTGCCCCTCTGTGGCGTGATGAACGAGTTGGCTTGGTTCGGAGGCACAAACAGATCTGGAAGCACAAAACTTTTACTAGACAAAAAGTCTAGATTCTGAATCGGGTATAAGGCATGCCCCATCGTGCAACTGATCAGAGTCCGGCGAGATAAAGGGCAGGGGTGTGTTAGCCAGGGTTAAACACATTATGCTGTGTAGCAGGCGGCGTCTTGGTGGTTAGAACTTGCATGCATGTTTTTCCATGAACGAGAGACAACATTTAATCACCTTCAACGGATTCTGTGCTTTCATGAGAGTCTACGGGAAAAACATGGAGTCGGGTTAATCATAAATGATGATGATGATGATGATGATGATGATGATGAATGGGATGTATTATGCGTTTTTAATGAATAGTGGCTGCTGAGCGACAGAGGAGCCGAGGACGTCGGGGGAGGACCCGTACCGTAGCAGACGCAGAAAGAGACCGCGGCACAGAGTGCCAGAAACTGAAGAAGGCTCCTCATCCTGGGGGGCTTGCTGTAATCCGCTCTGTGGCGCTGGACAAAGAGGAGAAAGGTGTTTCAGTGAGTCACGCCGGCACCGCAGTAAGACTTGGAGAGGAGAAAGAGAGAGAAAGTGGCTCAGATTTCAAAACTTGCAGGTAAACAGGAGAGAACCACAAGCAGGGATAGGAGGCTGAGAGGGGCAACGTTTCTAAATCTGGGGCCGTGGTTTTGTGCATACGACCGGCACACATACGCCTATACATGCTGGCAAACCAAAGTTATACATATATATATTCATAGGACCAGATCCTCACTGAGATAAACACCAGAGGACTTTTCGGTGCATTCACTGGACTCAAGTCAGAGCCGGTCCACAAACACCCACTCAGTAGCTGGAGCCCCACTTTGTAGGGAACAACCAGAGAATAGCTCATAAACTTAATGCAGGGAGATAAGTGGACGTTATATAGAGGCAGGTATTCTGGGTGGCTCTGCACACACACACACATCTGCACTCATAAAGGGACCTAAGGTAAGGTGTGTGACACCTGAACAAACAGTAATGCCAGATGTGTGTAACAGCCCAACACACACACACACACACACACACACACACACACACACACACACACACACACACACACACACACACACACACACACACACACACACACACACACACACACACACACACACACACACACACACACACACACCCTCTCTATTCGCATGCCTGCAGTGCAGAAAAGCTTTCATCCCCATCTTCTGTTTGTGGGATTTGGACGGGATTCTGTTTCAGCAGCCCTCCTGTTTTTTCTCAGTCAATAGCAGCTTTCATTATACATAAACACACGCGCACGCACACGCACAACTCACTGACACATTCTCACACACACACACGCAGCACTCATAACATCAGCCCCTCAGGCATATCTTGGCTTACAGTCGTACCCGGACTCTCAGTGGGCACAGAAACAGAGAGCCTGGGGCCCAAAGTTCACAAAGACTGGCATCTAGACGAGTGTGTGTGTGTGTGTGTGTGTGTGTGTCAGGTGCTGACAGAGTCAAAACAGTGAGTTTTATGTCGGTCTCAGCAGGGGTCCTGGTGGGTTAATTTTCCCCACTGAATGTGCCCACCTCACTGGAAAAAACCACAGGCATGTTGTTGGGCACGAACAGACCCAGCCTGAGGCTGCATATGAAGTACTCTGCACTTACAGACGAGTACTGTAGCACTATTGTACTATTGTACTATTGTACTATGAGGATTACATGTTGCAGCAATATACCAACAAAAAATACAAAACTACAAAAATGCATCAGCTCATAGATCAAATTTGAAAAGTTGAAAAAAGATGTAAACTACCTCTACTGTTCACCATTCACATTATTAATGTACTCACCGTGAAAGATAAGTATGAAGTCTTGGAAATATCTCTGTGTCTGTGTTTTCCTCCCGAGAAATATTCCCCCAAATTCCTGACAGCACGTCTTTTATACTCACCTCTCTCTCCCCCCCACCCCTTCATTTCTACCCACCACCTCCCCCTTAGCCCTCGCCCTCTCTCTCTCTCTCTCCTCCCTTCTCACACTATCAGCCCTCTTTTTCCACCGTTTAATCAGCCCGGGGTATTAGCTCACTCCCTCCACCGAAAAATACAGACTGGGGGGGGGGGGGGGGGGGGGCGGTGAGGGGGAGGGAGGGAGAAAAAACAAACGGGGGGGTAAACAGAGAGGGTGAGGGACAGGCTGGCACGGGGGACATCTAACCTACTTCATCGCAGGTACGTGATAGTATTCACTGTTGTTTGCCAGCATGGCAGCGTGATACGAATATACCATCCGTGCAGACACAACATGGACCGACTTGTTGGGTCTCACCCGTCTCACCCGTCTCACCCGTCTCACCCGTCTCACCCGTCTCACCCGTCTCACCTGGACAGCAACACTTAGTTGCTCATGAATGAGAAGCTGTGATCTCTCAAGCAGGCCGTGACCTCTTGTGTGTTTGCGAGTGTAAAAACACGCCAGTCACCGAAATCACTGCCGGTATTCTAGCAACACAACGACTGACTCAGCAGTACACCTACGTTGAAGTCACACGGGACAACATCCATGTGTGGTGCGCATCGCACATTTGGCTGAGGCGGAACATCTGTGAATAGCTTGTGGTGAAAGCAGACCCTCGCCAAGAAGCAAACAAACCAGAATAGGAGGACTATAGAGGGCTGTAGCAGGAATCAGCTGGTATCCCAGACAGACAGATAAACATTAAGGCAGACGCAAAGATGGAGATAAACCCCGGCGACAGATAAGAGGAGAGACTCAGAGAGAAAAGCACATGTCGGTGCAGCCGCGGGTGTTTTTTTGGCAGACGCATTCTGGTGATGTGGTCATGTTGGGCCCTTCCAGCGCAGATATTAAATATCAAACACAAAGCAGAGGGAGGGAGATGAATGAGGGGGACTGTTTTGACTTTCTCAAAGACTCCAGTTAAGTAGTTCTGAAATCGTTCCTAAACTTAGAGGCAGGCAAAGAGGAGAGGGCGAATGAGAAAGAGGGTGATTGCATGGAAAGAAATAGTCAAACGGAGATTTTTTTGTTTTCACCGTTCTCCTCCCAGCGTTCTCTCTTGTTTATGAACTCTCTCGTGTTCTCCTCGTGTGCATCGCCCTCTTTTCTTTCTGTTTTTACCTTCACGCTACTTCGGTACTTTTTCCCTTTTCTCACTCCCTCTCATGCAGTCAGTATCCTGCTCAGACCAGACACCCCCTCGGCCTTTTCCATGTCTACGCGCTGCAACAAAACATCCAGCATCTTGAGAAATGTTATGAATTTAGTTAGACGGCCGTGATATTGTTTTTTTTTTTTTGCAGACAGTGAAGTTTGATAAATGAAAAACAGAGATGGAAGTGGATAAAACAGGATGGGATACGCCCGGCGGAGCTGAGCATGATGGCTGTGACTAACAGGGAGCATCTGAGCAGTACATCTGAAGGGAAAAGGTCAGTACAAGGAGCAGGAAGTGACCTTGGAGGGGGGGGGGGGGGGAATGACTGGATCAGACTGTATGGAGGCTGGACATTATGATAGTCTGTGGTCGAGGGGGCAGGACGTGGATGGAAGGAGGAGGAATGGAAGGAAAGAATAAGCATTTGGCGGGAGAATTAATGCAGAAGGGGGGGGGGAAATAGTGAAAAGTGCTGGAATTTCGTAATGGGGCCATGACCACAAATGTGTAAACTATCCACATAATGTCTGCAAAAACACATATTCTTACCTGTCTGGGCCAGCTCGTAATTCAGTGGTTAAGCAGGTGCTCCCGTGGTTACCAAGTCAGAACACAGGACAAGCGCTAATTCAACAACAACTCCCAAAACAAAGTTCAGCCCTAAACTGGCAAGGCCAGATATTTTTTTCCCGCCGCTATTTTTACATCTTTATGTTTTCTTAATGGTCCGAGCTGTGATTCACTTGTTAAAAATTCAATTTTTTGAAAACAGCAGAGACCTTGAGGAGTGAGTGAGTCAGATATAAAAACATCATGTGATGTAAGCTGCGTCTGTGGGATGAAGGACAGACATTACTCAGGACTGTCCTCCTCCTCCTCCTCTCTGATGGCCCCCGTTGTCCTGCGGCTGTGAATTTTGCCGTGTGAATGTCAACATGTCACCGTGCAGATTGATGAGTGTTTGCATAAGCCTGGCATCCTGAAGCAACCACGGCTCTTCATCCGTTTGTTTTCATGTTATTTTGTACAAATAAATAGTTTTATTATCACTGTTTTTACCTTCAATTCTTCTTTCCTGCTGGCGTCTCCCGGGCCTCATCACCTGTCGACAGAATCCAGGGCCAGTGTTGGCGTATATCACTTGTTTTTGTCAGGCTCAACCTCTCCTGTGCACCGACTCCCAGCCGAACCTCCAAGCCTACATGTCCGCGCTGAAGAAACAAGTCAAATATTATCATTTGGCATTGGATGCACTGTGGCTGAAGTGAAAAACATAAAAAAAATGCATTAAAAAGTATGCCTGCTCACCAAAAACTGACCTTTTAAAGTGAGAGCTGCTGTATAGGATCGCATAGTGTTGCATGATGGTTCCTTTGGAAATGTTTCTTCATGAAAAGCTGCATATATAGTTCAAGGAATCGTTTTATGAGCTTTCTTGCCTGCAGAAGGTTAATACCTCCCTCGTGTCTGTGCAGCCGCCGGTTAGGGACTGTACACACATTGTTGCCTGAACCTTTTTTTTATTAATTATTAATACATAAATAAAATAATCTCCCTGTTTATAGGCAGATTTTACTACCTGTGAACAGATCCAGTCTGGCTGTCCACCCTTGTTTGCAGTCGTTATGCTAAGCTAAGCTAAGCGGCAGTAGTTTCATATTTACCACACTGTGCTCAACTCTGCACGAAAATTAATCAGCATATTTCTCAAAATGTTCCTTTAATAAAATTTATTTTATCCATGCGCCTTAGCAACTTGCAATAACTCTGTCCTAAAATGAGCCATTGTTTTCCTATGTTCCTTAAACGCAACAGTGCAGTGCTAACCACGTTAGTGATTTCATTATTGTAGTTCCTGCTGTTACACGACTGAGTAGAAATCTAATTGGACTGCTAATTCCTCTGCTTGAATCAATGTTTAGAGGTGGATTTCAGATCTTGAGCAGCAAATGACTCATAATGTTTGCACACTCTTATCCCCCCCCCCTCCAGAGTGTCTTGTTCTCTCCAAACTAATTTCTTTCCAGCTGATCGGTGGTGGGAATAAGTCAACTGTCTCACTTCTTTCCCGCCATCTCCTGTAATCTCTCGCTGCTGTAGCCAACCTGTTATTACGGAGAGATCACATCAGCACATATCATTCCAATCAGGAAATAGTTTGCCTCAGAACCAGGAAAATGGCATCAGGTTGAGTCCTGCATAATTTGGGGGTTTAATGTTCAGCGAGGGAAAGGTTTCACAAGATGGCTCTCCGTTCATCTGGAGCCCACGCAGATAACACACACACACACACACACACACACACACACACACACACACACACACACACACACACACACACACACACACACACACACACACACACACACAAGTAAACACAACAAGGCTGTGAAGGCGGACTCGTCGGCGTCATGGCGCTTTGTAGTCTAATTTAGCCACGTGTTAGCAACCGCCTATTTCAAGACACGTAAAAGCTTCAAAATTCACGAGAAGGGTATTTGCTGACATATTCTATATCGTAGAACAAAACAGCCAAATCTCTTCCACTTATGCTGATAACCACAGACCTTATTTCAGGCACCGAACCAAAAACCCATCGACATCGAGACGAGGACACTGGACGTGCTACAATGCTAACTCATTTCCATGTTTTACGACTCACTCCTGCGGCACTCTTTAAACTGGGATTTATAGTTGTTGTTTTTTTTACTTTATTTAGGTCTCGATATATAAACCTGCAACAACCAAATGTGCTTGCGTTTGGCATGTGTGCTGTTAAATCTTAAGCACGGTCTAAATGATTGAAGTCTGTCTTCAATGCGTCAAAAATGGGGGTCAATTCAGGAGACGCTGCACATCTGTGTGTGCGTGTGTGTGTGTGCATGTGTGAGAGAGGTGTGTGTGTGTATGTTTACGTGTTTCTGTTGCTGCGTAGCTCAGTAAAATCTGCCTCTATTTCTCAGTAGACCACCATCCAACTTTTTTCGTTTTATGTGGCGTTTACTTTGGTGCCCCACCGCGGTGCCAACTCTAACAAACTGACCTGCAGGGCATGCGACCAGCACCCACCTACTCCTGTCAGGAATCTCACACACACACACACACACACACACACACACACACACACACACACACACACACACACACACACACACACACACACACACACACACACACACACACACACACACACACACACACACACACACACACACACACACACACACACTGCATCAGATAGCATTCACAAACACAGACAAGCGATCACAGACGACGGCTCTGTTTATGAAAGTCAGACGAGTGCAGTAATATGAAAGCATGCTGGGGGGGGGATTTCCTCGAACCAAGAGCCCCACAATGATTGTTATGCATGACCACAAACTGCAGCAGTCTGTTCATCTATGAATAAGAATCAACTACATACTTTCTGAAATTTCTTATTTCTGTCTACTTTCCTCTCTTTCCTGCCTTTTTAGCAAAGTCTCTCATTCCTTTACCCGTCTGTCTTTCTTATCATCTTATCAACCCCCCCCCCCCCTCTCTCTCTCTCCATCCCTCCATTTTAAAGAGACACCAAACTGTGCCGTTCTGCATCCTTTCCTCTTGGCTCTGTATTCCTGCTAATTATACGAAGCCAGAAGTCTTGGACTCTACATCTCTGTGGGATTCTAAACATAAACTTTGCAGCTGGACTTCGAGCTGACTGAGCGTAAGTAGATACAGGCTCTGTAAACCGGTCACAGCAGCGGTTCAAACTCAATGGATTATTGGCGTCAACCTGGGTGAACTCTGACTGTAGCGAGCCGTCTTGTAGGTGCTGACCTTTGAGGGAAACGGACGGCCGGAGAGCCCAAAATGCTATCGTAGCTTATTAGCCATGTTGCACTACTTTTATTTATCCATCTCTGTCGGAGTATAAAGAACCCCACAAAGAAGGAATGGTTTACGGACAGCTACCCCAACCCTAGTCAATTTGTTTAGGTTGCAATCCTGATAACTGACGGGGAACATTTTATGTATTGTCACCACACGGGACTCACTATTGCCATGAATGCACCTCATCCAATGGGCGGTTAAGGTGGGCCGTGGGATCCGATGAGGTGAAGGGAGAGGTGGGACATACCAAGTTCGGTGCGCCCGTCACCATACAGCAGTGTAGAAAGAAAACAAAATACAAAATACAACTTTTTAAAGCTTTATGTCACTATATTGCTTTCCCCAGAGCCTAAAGTATTATTCGACGTTCCTCCACCATATTCGCCCCGAACAATCAGTCCCAATACCACCAGAACTCTACTTTCTGATGTGACCAGGCTTGCCCACTGCCATACTTAAAGGCTGCTACCATGGTCTGTCCCAGACCATTTGTAACGTCGCTCTCTTCTGTCGCACTGTCAATATTCAGCGACAAAAAGTCCAGCTTGTCATCCACATTTGACGGCCTCTCCTCTCTTTGTGTGCCTCGTCCCCATCTCTCCCTCTATCCACCGTTCCCTCTGTACTTCTTCTCTCTCTCTCCCTTCGCGGTTGTCAAAAGCGGTCAGCGTGAAGCCACCGACACGAGCGGGCCAAGCAGCGAACCAACGTGTCGTCTGCGACTGAGTGGTGACACGCAGGCAAGACAGTGCACGGAGTGACAGGGAGCCACGGGGCCGGCGCTCTGCACCCAACAAACCCTTCAGCTTCTCTCAGACTCACATTCTCTCGGCTGTCGTCTTATTTATTTTAGGATAGCGCCAAGCGAACCCTACAGGAGCCGTGTCCCCGAATGACCAAGGCAGGACTTGTGGTGATGGAGTTATCACATGCCATCATCTTAAGTGCAGAGTAGCCATTTCTCCGAGAGACATAGACGAGATCAGGGACCAAAGAAAGTTTGATTAATTTCAAGTTAAAACTCTTAGTTTGTAGTTTTCATTTTCTGACACATTTCGGAACAAGTGAACTTGAGCTGAACTGAGTTTAAGTCTTGTGATGTTGATTTGAACGAATGAACTGTTGAGTGTTCACACAACTCACCAAATAAAGTTGGAAAGAAACACAGAACGTATCTTCTTAGCGGAGTGAAATCTCTCCAGAGGCCATTCGTTTTCTGTAATTTGAAGAAAACGTGCATGACGGTGTATTCTAATACATATTGAGCTGAATCACAGTTGTTTTCTCAGATACTAATGTAAACAAGGCTAACCATCGTCTGTCCCTGTCCCCACACACTTATACATTTATTCTTTTGGCACAAGCCGAGCAGCTAATGAGGCTATTGCAGCATTATTGACAGAATCTTCAATTAATCTCATGTTAACACAAGTTAAACTGCAAACCTCGTCACATTAAACAATTTCACAACTATTTATTTAACTTTAAGATATAGTTGCACATGTTAAAGGCAGCAGGGAAACATATATGTTTGTTTTAGCCATGCCAGTGGACATGTCTTCTAAACATCAACATGCTAGCATTATCATAGTACGCATGCTGGTATTAGCATTTAGCTCAAGTACAGCCTCACAAAGCTGGTTCATGGTTCTACTCCCTCAGTATTGTGACGTTAATTAAACCAGATTGTAAAGTTATGTTGCTGAGTTTGTTTAAAAGTGCGTCTGCCCCCTTGTGGCCAAAGATAGAAGCTATATAATAAGCTATATAATACATGGGCAGTGGGCCGTAAACCAAACCATTGACATGTCATGGTCTGCTCCAACATGCATTGGTGTATTATAACTAAAGTAATTACACATAAGCTCAGGCCTGAGCAGAGGAGCCTCTATCCTCTGCAGCTGAAGCCCACATGATATTATTATGCTATGCAGAGGATTAGGAGTCCACACACCGAGAGCACTAGCCGCAGAACCGCACACTAAGCTGACTTCATGACTAGTGTGCATGGAGTGTGTGTGTGTGTGTGTGATGCTGAGCTGTGGGTGTGAAACCATAGTAACCTGGCCTCTTTCACCCTCTCCGCCACGGTGACACACTGCAAACTAAAGGAGAGGTGTGTTCACCTGAAGGATGGCTGCAACGCTGCTCTGCTGAGTGACACTCACCTGCCCCCTGCAGGAGGAAACCAGTGACTACCACCAACAAGTCTGTGGAAAATGAGTGCTTCAACAAACCCTGTTGTTTACACCATGTGCGTATATGTATATGTATTTGTGTCTACTTATTTAGAAGAGATGGCCCTTACCAAACGATGGAGTTCATACTTTATGAGGGCCGCTCCTGTATTTTAGATTGTTGGGCTTCTCTGTTGGTCTCTTTCATGCTTGTGGTCTAGGAGCTGTTGCCAATACTGTAATTCTTCACGTAAAGCTTCATATCCTGTCTCCTCCTCCACTCTGCTCCTTTCCTTTCCTCTGCCCTCCTTTCCTTTCCCCTCCCCTCCTCCTCCTCCTCCTCCTCCTGCCAAAGCAAATGAAATACCAAACATTAAAGTAAGATCAGCAGCAGTCTCCTCTCCCTGACATGTTTGGGCCTCTCCGCTCATTCTAAAACGACACATGAATGGGCGTATTCACCAGAGTGTAACGTACACTTCAGTTCCCACAGTTCGCTATATGAAAGCATCTCCTCACGAATCCTGGTTCGAGGCCATTCCTCGGAGTCTTTCCACGTCTCTGGATTTTGATGCTATTAAGCTCAATGAGAGCCTCTCTGTTATCCTGCCTCTCTGGAGCTCTCCTGACCCCTCGCTGACTGCCTGAGAGCCGCCAGCTATAGGACTGGTAATGAGATGTTAACGTCGAGGAGGCTGAAGAGCGCTATTCCCTCATCTCCTCTCTCCTCTCTTTGAGCGCCGTCGGAACATTTTCCTCCCTTCACTCTGGCAGGGAGCTGCAGCGTCTCTTCTTCATTCCCTCCCCAGCTCATAACGTCTCTTCTGTCTCGCTGTGGTTTTCAGGAGGACCGTTACACGTTATAACAGTGGGTGAGGGACTGAAGTGAAGCTTCCAGACTCCACAGGGCTGCAGCAGGGTTTGAAGTGAAGAGGAGGCTGTTAAAGGTCACTGTGGTTTATTGGGTAACAACACATACTGAAGCAGACTTTCGTCTGAACCGTTTAACAAACATAAAAATGTCCCCATGGACGCATTGATCTCAAATAATTGCTGCCGTTTTAATAAAGAGACACAGCACGGAATGGAAGGCCTGATGTAAAAGGTTTTGTCATTAATGTTTTGTAACATCACATTTTTGGAGCCCTATTTTTCAGTTTGGCTGTTTTTTTGTGTTTGTTTTGTGTCCTTGTGGTTCTTTTGTGTCTCACTCTAGTTGTTTTGTGTCTATTTGCAGCCACAAAGTGTCTCTTTTTTTTCACATAATAATAATACAAAAGTTTATTGGAAACCTTCAAAATAAAACAGCGAGTATGCAGGTTTTACTTATAAGGCAGCGTTAGTCCGCTTTCAGTTAGTCTGCATTTTAACGTAATGTTACAGTAGCCTGAGTACGTTGAGCAAAAATGAACAAACTGGGTTGGATTGAGTTGAGTTGGCACACACTCGGTACTAAAAGGCTCTTCAGACCATGTCTCATTGGGGCTTTCTACCAGACAGAGTTGAGTCAGTGTGCTCGGTGAGGTCACGTGGTTTTGTTCTCTGTCCGTTTTTAAAATGCTCCGCATTGGTGTCGACGTTATCATCCAGCAGCCTCTCACAACATAGAGGATCTATAATGTGTATTCCTGGGTTGTAATGGCTGCCTGAAAGCGTCAATCACGGCATCGCATTGTTACAGACTCTGTTAAGTATTAATGAGTACATTACTACACTGTGGGCTGGAAATGGGATGCTTAGCTATAGCCAAGGGCGTATCCTGCCTTGTGCACACACAGACATACACACACACACACACACACACACACACACACGGCACTGTACTATGAAGCGGAACAGATTGGGAATTTATGAGCTGCGACCGAAGACATAAACATATAAATAAGTATTAATCCTGTTCATTAGCGGTACATCGAGTTATGCTGCAAAAACAGGCGCTGTGAGCCATCCAAACGTGTGTGTGTGTGTGTGTGTGTGTGTGTGTGTGTGTGTGTGTGTATTTGTGTGTGAGAGAAAAAAAACACGATGCACAATGTTTTTTGAAAATAAAGTTCAAACAGATGTTTCCGTTAAAAGTTTGTGGCAGTAAAATAAGGAATCTTTTAAGAATGAAGAACTTAATTAGTGCTCTTATTGATAATGGTAAACATGTACAGCATTGACAGATCTGTAATGGGACATCAGTTATTCATCTTTATATATACGTGCGGACAGAACATATGTGGCTGTTGGAAATAAAAAATGAAAAACATTCATAATTAAGCTTTTCCTTTTCATGTATCATTTCAATGCAGAGATGAATGCAGCATTTATTAGGTCTGCATTCAGGCTCGGAGCAAACCCAGGAAACATGTGCACAAAGGTATAAATGAAAGAGAGCGGAGAGAGAGTGAAATCACATGACGTCTATACTCGGAGGACTCATTTCCTCACCGGTGTGCGGAGCCCGAGAGGGACGCCTCGGAGCACTTGCTACGCTGAATAACCTTTTGCTTCCTTTATTTTCTCCTCAATTCAACCTGCTCTCTTCAAAAAAATCCATCCTGTATCCGTCCTGTATGCCAACACACACACACACACACACACACACACACACACACACACACACACACACACACACACACACACACACACACACACACACACACACACACACACACACACACACACACACACACACACAGAGACACACATTAAATAGGAGGAGCACTATTTTCTACCTGCAATCATGCACTTGTGCTACAGTAGCACATACATGAGTGTGTGTTATGTGTGTGTGTGTGTGTGTGTGTGTGCGCGTGCGCGTGCATGTGTAGCGTGTATTTCTGTTTCTGGGTTGCCTCAGATTCTATTAATTGCTATTAATGCTGTTCCCATTGCTTTCAAGCCCTTGCGAACGTCACCATGTGTCACCATGTGTCACGACCACGTCAGCCTCTCTGATTTGGTGATATCCAATTAGTGTGCCTCACCGATCCAATCGAATAAGTGGCCTCCTTTAATGCCAATGGAAGCCTTAAAGCCCAGATTACAGCTTCCCTTGTCTTTCTAACCCTCTCTCCGTCACTCTGCACCCACTCCGAAGCAGTCGTCTCGACGACCATCACAACGCGAACATCCCAACGTGTGAAAGAGCGGATAGCTCTCGCATCTCCCAACACATTTTGGCCCTGTTTGAGTCTCACATGCGTATGATGCAGATGTTCCTCACAATTATGAAAACACTGCAAGCTCATGTTTTTGCAATTGTTTCGCAGTTTGTGTGTTTGGACTTTGATGATGTCAACAGATCTGCAGTCTGTTGTACTGAGCTACTTGCTTTCCTATAACACTTTCAATAAAAGGCTACGTGTAGTTATAACTTGTCTCGCTTCTGCCTGAATTGAAGCTCTGATTTACGTCCATTGTGAACAACTGATTTGTTGCAACACTTTAAAAGACCATTTGAAGAGTACTTCACTCTCTAATGTAGCACCGTGCATCCAAAACACTGTCAGACTCATGATGGACACTTTAATAAAGAGGCACAACATCCATGCAGCAGAATGGAGGTATTAGGCTGTTCTTTATCAAAACCTACATTACCCACAATGCAACGCGACCGCCGAGGGTTTGTTTAAAGTTCCAGGTGTGCGTTACAGGCCATACTTTGGAGTAAGTTGAAAGCGCGAAGAAAGAAAAAGTTCTAACTGCACATCCACCATCATTTCTGATTCATCAGACATCAAAGCCAAGGTCACGTCTGCACCCTGAGCACCCCGTGTCTCCATATTTCTTGACGTTTGTGTGATCCTCTGTGTTCAATTTCAGCAAATATAATTCTTTCCTCTCACCGAGATTGAAAGCAATCATCCTTCATGTCAGACGTCACAAGCGGTGTGGCCCATGCATACGGGAAATCTTTCTATCTTTTCTGCAGAACAGTCATCGAGTGGATTGGTTTTTGATGCAATGTTTGATAAACATTGTACCAGCAGTGAGGCGCAAATTTTCCCATGAAAAAAATCTCGGTCCGTCCTTCAAAAGCCAAATGTCGGGGTTCAACACATGGTATTCAGCATGAATCTCAATGTTTATTCTCCCGTTTTACATTCCGACTACAATGGCTGCAGGATAGCCAAGTCGTCCGCTGCCTCTTTCCTTTCCTTCTGCACAATGTTGTCATTCCTGCCTCAAAATGAAATATGGCAAATTAATAATTGCACACCCACATAAGTGCTGCTGCTGCACATGAAGCTCACAGCTCGCCTCAGTCTGTGAGACGAGAAATAACAGGATGCAGAGGGGGCCCTCGCTGTGACGCTTCCGTGACAAGTTCTGCATTTCTGCAGCGTAATCGCAATTTTTAAGAGACTCGCCTCGGAGTTGCAGAAGAAAAGGGGGGGATAGTTTGGCAAAGTGCCAGCTAGGGACAAACACTCGTGCTGTACGCACAATGCACGGGCACACAGGAGGATCAAACGGTAAAAGTGTTGTTTTTTGGATAAGTGTGCAACAAAAACCAAACAAGGTTCAGAGACAAATGTGTCTCAACATGACACAAAATCACACAAAAACGACTGCAGCGATTGCAGAAATTCTCCCCGAGATAAGTGACTTCATAAATGTCTTCTATATGATTTTCACCTGACTGATACTCTTTGTACTGTAGACAAAGACAGAAAAAAATGACATTCTTCTCAACGTATCTGGGCTCTGCAAAGGAGGGAGACGGGTCTTAAACAGTTCCTGAAAATGTTTCGAGGAAGGCCTCATGACGACAATCGACGTAAGCCCATGAAATGAGATTCAGGTCAATCTGCCTTACAGAGAATTCTTCCCAGTGTCCAATTAGTTCAACACGCCGGCTTCTTAAAGTCTTACGTGAGGCCGACACACACACAGAGGGAAATTCACGGCTTCCCTGGAAACATTCCAAAAACACAAATAGATATTTGCAGAAACAATGGAAAAAGGACAACTCGCCATTAAAAATGTGTCTTTATTGAAAGTAAACTGAGAGAATGAAGCCAAAGTTACTGAAAGCAACAAAAATTAAGGAATTGGAAAAAAACATATTCATCAAATAGAAAAATAATATATTTACTGCAGGCAAATCCATCTATCAAAGACATTTGCTGGTTGCCATGAAAGCAAGAGATTTAGGCTAAAACTGAAGGGATTTTGCACTTCAAAGCTTAAAGAAGCGTGGCAGATAGGAAATGGAAATGCATAACGTGTTTGCATGAATGAGTAAAATCATTAGTTGCATTTGAAGTGAATTTCTGTAAGCCATGCCTGGGAATTTCAATCGGAAGTGAGAGAGAGAGAGAGAGAGAGAGAGAGAGAGAGAGAGAGAGAGAGGCCTGTGAATACTGACTGAGAGCTGGAATGAAAATGACTTATGTAAAATAAAAAGCAGTTTTTTTTTTTTCAGATTCTAATATCCAATATTGATGCAACAGAAACAGCAGTGATTTCATCATGAATAATGTATGCGGCTCCGTCTAAAAGCAGTTACAAAGCAGCATAATCAAGGGGTGTGAAAGATGTGGCAGATTACATTGATCAGGAAAACGACTAGGTACACAACACGCAAACATAACATGGAATAAACAGAAGATTGTTACATCAAGGCCATAACAAATGAAGAAGAACTTCACTGATGTGGTGGATCAAACAGAGTGAGGAACCTTTCAAGAGTAGGTTTTAAGCAGAGATTGCAAACAGGATGATACTACAGACTCTTTGAGGCTGATCGAGCTTTTTTTTGGTCGGTGTTCTGCAACTCTGAAACAGTGTTGGTACAGTCTGGAGGATCAGGAGGTCCTGAATTAAACCATCACACAGTTAACCGGAGCCAGCCAGCCAGAGGAGATAGACTCTCGTCTCATGTGGATGAAAGTCTTGCCGCAGTATTTTTTAACTGACTGGAGTCACAGCGGTGTCGTGTGTGAAACAGGTGATGGATCAGCCGACACTGAATCCCATACAAAATGTGTTTTCGGGGGGAAAATGGAAAAAGAACTCTGTTACAGACAGCACGTACGCAAGAGCAAAGAGTAGCCCACGAATCTGTGATACGTGTAACTGTTTGTGTACTGCATGTGCATGTGATCACAAGTAAGTGTGTGTGTGTGTGTGTGTGTCACTTACACAATAATTCCCAACCAGCTGGTAGCCTGCTCATGCTGGTGCTAGGGCAGGGGTGGGCAAACCTTTTGGCTCGGGGGCCACATTGAGTTTTTAAAATTTGACAGACGGGCCGGGTCAGTAGCAGATGAATGGAGAGTGTTTGTGTGAACTAATATAAATTACAAGTTAAAGCCATGACCTAAAAAGTAAAGAAAACTTACATTTAATTTCCGTGGGAACAGTGTTGTTGGTCACCCTTTTTAGCCAGCGCATCAACGTTTGGTATCAGTTTGGTTGTGTTAATTCTCAGAACAGATCTGAGGTGTTCATCAGTTAACTGGGATCTTACACGGTATGGCGTTAATGCATTTTGACAAAGTTTTTTTAGAGTAAAGGTTAATGACTGTTGTCTTTTCAGCAATTTGATTCTTTGAAGGGATCATGCTGATATTTGACTTTCACATCTCTGTCATGTCTCTTGTCTCTCCCCTGTGTCAAGGTGTGGGTACATCTCACTGGAGTCAGGAAACGTATCAGAATACCCTTATTTTATTGGCTAAACTGCATCACGTGACGTGATTTACAACGCATTGGTCGGTGTTTTTCCTGCACCGCTGAACAAGTGCCGTAAATGCTGGAAAGGAGCGTGAATGACTCCGCTGCATAAAGCAAAGGCCCCCGACCCACTGAAAACGGGTCCGTGACGACCCACCAGTTGAGAATCACTGGTCTGCAGGATCGTGACGAGCGGTGAACAGCTGTTTGTGTGTCTTCCATCTCTTCCGGTTTCCTTCACCTACATTCCCCTGGGTCCTAAGCCCCTCCAAGTACAGCTTCTTATCACCCTCTATGCACCAACGTACATTTATAACAAATACCACACATATTACGGTAATCAGCGTTGCATATGTGTCAAACTCCATCGGTGCATCTCCGGTCTGTCTTTGTTCATCCTGCATCGCTCTGTTCTGTTCTTTAATGTAACGTTACTGGAGCGACGGAGCCTCTCGCTGTTAGCGGACTGTTGTGCTAGCAAGCAGGCTCGCGAGTGAGCTGTACCCAGCATGCAGTTCGGCGGTGACATTTTATAAATGTACAATTATTAGTGTTACAAATTGTTTATGTGTCACAGACTTTTGTGTCGTGGTGTTTTGCTCTGTTAAAGATCGTTAGTTGTGGGTTATTAATTGTTGTGTTATAAAGTTATGACCATGACTAGGGGTCTCTCTCAATACATATAAGATAACTAGCTCCGGCCGTAACGCTCATAGCAGCAAAAAATACATTTAGCTGCCTGTTGAAGACAGACAGCAGTTGTTTCGGCTATGATGGTGTGTGAAGAATTCATATCATACGGGAAATTAAAACCGGTATACCACCCAGCCCTAGCCTTTATTATAGTTTGGACAATTTTGTACCAATATTTGACGGGCCGGATTCAAGAGCCCAACGGGCCGTATATGGCCCGCGGGCCGTAGTTTGCCCATGCCTGTGCTAGGGGATAGGCCTACATGGAAAAACAATAATGTGTATAATTATATATATAGATATATATTGTATATAATTATGTACATATAGGTAGAGAGAGAGAGCGAGAGAGAGAGAAATTGAGTAAGCTAGCTAAGAAATTGAAACAGTTGGCAAAAGTAATGGATAAATGGTTGAAATATTAGCTAAAAGTAAAACAAACAGTTGAAATAATTAGCTAAAATGCTGATGAACAAACAGTTGAAGTATAAGCTAAAGGAAACTGATAAACAGTTGAAACAGTTAGTTCAACGTTTTAAACAGGTTAACGGTTGAAACATTCGATAAAAGTAATGGATACATGGTTGAAAATATGTCACGCTTCTGCCAGTAGTAAGACAGAAGTAACTTGAATAATGCAACCTGAACACAGACAGCTCAACTGTATGAAATATTGAAATGAATTGAAATGAACATACTTGGAACAAAAACTGCGTTGTTTGAGGGCTGTGGGGCTGTGGGCACAAAAAACCGGAAGCGCTGACTTAGTGTCTGTGTTGAGGTCAGAGGTCAATATACCATAAATGCCCCGTCAGCAAGTGCTGGGATGAGGAAGTGTCCCATGTTTAACCTGTACATCTGCTGTATACACATCGCTCTCTGAACGAGCCGTACAGCTGTCAACACCAACACTGGAACCGTCTGACCTCATATTTACCGGCACAGCAGACCGTCTGAGACGCGTTAGGATACGTGTGGTTCATGCACAAGACTATTATTAAAGGTGCTTCATTAGACATACATTTAAACTGATATTTTAAGTTTCTTGAATCACCCCTTACAGCAGAAATCCACTTCCATGCTGTATGTTCTCCAATACTGTAGATGTTGTTATTATTTAGCCATACAAAGCTGAAGGGGATACAGCGTATATTTCACCCCTTTAGCGGGTGCAGAGCGGATCAAAGCACGATGAAGGGTTGACTGGAAGCTGAGTGAATGTTAATGTGTCTGGTGTCTCTTCCCCGACACCCGAAATTCTATCTTTAAAAAAAAAAAAGAGACGATTTCAAACGGTTTGCGCTAACGGTCACGTTTTCCTATTTTTGGGAAGATGGCTTGGAATTTACACACAAAGCACGAGTTCAGCACTTGAGTCCTGTCTCGACACCAGACTCTGTGGTTCAGTCCTGTCTCGACCCTTTTTTGGTAAAAAAAATAAAAATAAAATGTAAATAAAAAGTGCATTCGTGAGCTGAGAATAGTCGCTCGTGGTCTCTTTGAGCTTTTTGCGGAGTGGCAAGCAAACCTCCATACATCCAACACATAGGTTACTGTATGCCTGCACTGTATACCGTGGTACTGCTAGGACGTAAAAAGAGTCTGGTTTCCTCTCAACACACACACTGGAATTCATGAGCTTCATGAAAGAACAGATTTCTTTGTTGAAGTCGTACTTAGCTGATGTTTGACATGCTGTAAAATGCTGCCTGTGAAGCTGAACACACAAGCACAGGACTCCCTGCGTCATACCGCTGCCCCAGTGGTCCCTTTCAATACTAAGTCCCTTCGGTAATCTAATTAGTGGCCTAGGTATTAGCCTGATCCAGCAGACATAAGAAGAGTGGGCTCCGAGGTTGACTTATTGACCTATATAAACATGTTAGCATCTCACCGTGTAGCTTTAGTTCAGTCCAGTGCATTGTTTCCACTGAGGAGCCTTGCTAACAATGTGCCGGCTGATGCAGACTGATGCAGAGTTTACGTTACATAGTGCGGAAAAGTCTGTGCCTTTAAAGAGGCCGGCTCCATTCCTATCTCCAGCCGGTAAATAGGCTTAGCCTTTGCCCTGTCCTGCTTTAGGACCATGTTGGCGTCAAAACCTCAGCCGATTAATGTGCAGCACAGGGTCGACCCCGATCCCAGACCACTATATGAAATGATAGATTATCGCAAAAAGGATATCCATCTTTGAAAAGTACGTTAATCCGGATAACTCTAATCGCCATTTCTTGGCCCTCGCTTCCATTTTCACACGAGTTAATCAATTGACTGTAAAAGCTACAGACTGCACAGATATTAAATAGTAACTACAGCCATTAATGACGTCGTTGCAATTATGAGCATTGTGCCGTCACCCTTTGGATTTCAGGGAGGTCGTTTTGTTACAATCTTTGGCGATGTCAGTTGGTCGGTCCGCCACGTTGGTCCACACTGAGATATCTCAACGTCTACTCGATTGATTGTCATGACATTGTGTACAAACATTCATGTTCCCCAGAGGAAGAATCCTCATGGCTTTGGTGATCCTCCAGCATATTAGCATTGCCACTGTGAGCATGTTAGCATGCTGACTTTAGCATCTAGTTTAAAGCACCGCTGCGACTACAACAGCCTCATCTAGTCCCAATTTATTCATCTTTTAGCAAAGATATACCAAGATGGAGCGCAAATAGAATGGAATTCAATCAGTTAACGAATATAAGAAATGAAGAACAAAAGAATGACACAAGGAACAAAGGCGACCGAGGCCTTCTTCTTTCCCCGTGTCTGTGTGGTTTGGTGGTAAAGTTGGTCGGTCTGTAAACGTCTCTTGGGTTGTAAAGAGTTCCTGGTTGGATAATTTGAAGAACAACAACGTCTGCTTACGTACCTTCCCGTCAGCGCTGTGTCATGGCTTTTTCCCCAGGAGCCTTCTTGTCCCGCTTCCAAACAAGCTAATCCGGTATCCTCCCTGTAAATCAACATTTTCCACACGCAGAGGCCAAATCATTACGAGAGAACCTTCAATCATTACATCACACCAGTTTAGATGCACTGTACTGATCAGGCATGGTATATTCTAATATATACTGAAGTTAAATGAAGTTAAAAATACTAGTCTGTGAAGAATTAAGTAACTATTGTCGAGGCATGAAGTCGAAGGCAACTGGACCGGCTATTCGTTCAGTTTGAAGGCGATTCTTCAGGGCCAAACAGCTGCGTTTGATTTAGCACGAATGTGATGTTTGACATCATGATGGGGGAGAGCGGGAGGTCACCTACACTTGTTGTTGATTAACAACACTTTAACATGAAGAGAGGTCAGGCAGCTTGGCTCTTCAGCTCACAGCTAAAACCTGATTATTGCAGTGATTCATCAAAACACTTTGTAAGTGCTGTAAGTGCTCCGAATGTCCTTGATTACACCAACGTGCAATTTGCATTACAGAAAGAACAGAACTGCTTGTTTTAAGCTCCCTTTTTCCAATCAAATTCAAAGTCACAAGAGGCTATATTTTTGCATATTCCAAATGTAATCTAATAAGAGTTTGACGTCTGTTTACTTGTGGCTCTTACACGTGAAAGCAGCGTCTCACATTGACCTCACAACAAGGCTCATCGCGGGCGTGCTGGGGTTTAGAGGGATAAGCCCGATCAGATCCTTCCAGATGGATCTTTGACGCTGTCTCTCCATTGGGTTGCACCGCCTCCCAGGTAAGGGAGGGCAGCATGATGGGAACAGGGACAATCAGAGTCAGGGAGGGGGGGGGGGGGGGAGGGGGGTGCCCATGTGACTGGAAAGAGGAGGATGTGGGGATTAGAGATGGAGATATAAAAGCACAACACGGAAAACACGCTTCACATATTCACATAACAAGAAAAGAAGCAATCTCTGTGAGCAGAGATCGGCGGTGGCCTCTCGGGATATCTGTGACAACAGGTGAGAACAACCTTATCGACTCAGATGAGGACCACTTAAGAGTTTGACGAGAGGGATTTAATGCAGATATGCGTTTGTGCATTGTTAGTTAAAACTGTAAACTATGACGTGTTGTACGTGATGTGTGTGTAGGCTGAAGTATAGATGTAGTTCAGAACAGAAGGACTCTTGAAAGGCGATTCAGTAGAAACTTAAAAGGAGAGGACAGGTGTGTGTGTATTTTCCGTGTAAAGAGGATTGACTTGAGGGCCACGGCAGCAGATGGCTGATAACATGTTGGGCAGCGGCTCCACAGACTTTGTGAGCCTCACTACAGGCCCTAGATCTGCTGCGGCAGGGGGCACATGTGGTCGAGTTACATAACGACGTGCCATGGCAGGGTGTTTTCCACCCTCTGTCGAATTGCCCTACCAGGATTACCAGTGTCAGATGTCAGATGTCACAGGAAGAACAAGAGCTCAGACGGGATACCGCTTAAGATCAGGATGGAGATGAGGACAGGACAGGACAGGACAGGACAGGACAGACGGGGATGTAAGCAGGTCCATTTGAGGAACAAACAACACCGTGACATGTGTTGTGATGCCGCCTTCACTAGGTCAGCAAGAGAAAACAATTCACAGATGTCGTCGCTGGAATAGTTTGTAATTCAGTAATCAGTATCCTGATGTATCTTAAGTATCAAACATCGGCGGTTGAATTTGTTGTCCGAGCTGAAGAGCTAATGGAAAAGTCAGAGGTCCCATTGCACATGGCGTCCCTGTTGTTCAAGAAGGGCAATTAGTCCGCTGCGGATCAGAGTGGGATTAGAGCTAATCTGGTTGTTTAAACTAATCTGCATGATCTCTTCTGATTGGCATTGAGGGCTGGAAGGAAACAGGATTAACAGAGGGCAGCAGAGAGAGAGAGAGAGAGAGAGAGAGAGAGCGAGAGAGAGAGAGAGAGGACAGAGGAAGCCACAGGAGTCAACTGTGATCTCCGTCTGACGTCACATGTCACCTTTCTTTTAGAGACCCTCAGCAGAAATGAACGCCGCCCCCCCTGCAGGAAGCGCCCTGGCCCCCGCTGCAACGGCCGGCCCCACCACACCCAAGAAGGGACCACCCAAGTTCAAGCAGAGGCAGACCCGTACATTCAAGAGCAAAGCCCCGAAGCCAGGCCAGAAGGGGTAAACAAAAAAAACATTTATTACATTTATACATGTATTTAGTTGTATTCAATGCAAACAATCAAATTCAGGCAGCTCACCTCTTTTGTTTTCTCTCCTCGCAGCTTTGGCGACGATATCCCCGGCATGGAGGGCCTCGGCACAGACATCACAGTGGTGTGCCCATGGGAAGCCTTCGGCGACATGGAGCTCAGCGACTTGGCCAAATACGGCATCATCTAAACCGGCTGCCTCCCGTGCACCTCTCCTCCGTCCGGCCCTCTCCGCCCCGCCGCCACTCCGTCCCAGCTCGGCACGCCGCGATAAGACTGCCAGCGAACCCCCTAATGCCCTCTCGTCTATCTACCTCATGCCTCACTCCACTAAGTGGAAGGAGAGCATAAATCATGTTATTTTTATATGATTATATGATATTTTTTTATAGTATATATAAATATATATATACTTGGAATGAGAAGACGAGAAAAATAAAACCCCCACATACCGTATACCCTACATCCATCTATGATAGTCTTCTCCCGATGTCTCCCCCCCTCCTCATTCGGACTCCCCTCTCCCCCCCCCACACACCCCCAACCCACGGCAATGGACGCAAGCAAAACACTAGCTTGTATTTGCTTCTAGCTGTCTATTAAAATGTAAATATTTTGTTCTCAGCGTTGAACCTGGTCTCCCGTCCTACCTTTTGTACATCCTCCCACTTTTGTTTTGCATTGTATTTTCTACTCCACGTGCACAACTGTAACCGTACCGTACTGTAAACACCAAGGGGATGCAAGGAGAGCTACAATGCACTTTCACGTGATCACGGAGGATCCACTCCCTTTTATCCCATCCGTCTCTGTCTCTCTCTCTCTCCTTGCTGCTATCTGAAGCCACGCCCCTCCTTAGAGAAAACAAAGGCATATACTGTATGTTATGTGTTGCACAATACCACAGAAGATGTACTGTGAACTGGTACGTCCTGATAGCCGCAGTAAAATGTGTATATTTATAGTACTCGTGTTGCCCGTCTTGTTTTTAATGGAACACCGACATGAAAGATGAAAGCCATGGAATTCATCTCAAGCAATAAATGTGTCAAACAAAGGGAAACAAAAAAACAATCATGATTTAATATCACTAATAAGGATCGAGGATGAGATACAAAATGAAAGTATACTCCCCAACGTTTCCCGGCAGTCCTCTAATTCAAATTGATGACATTTCCTTCTGCCTCTTAACTCCAATGCTGTCCGAGCACATCTAATAATAATTACCGCTCATTTTAAGGCTTCCTGAAATCGACACACTCCCACGTGGCTCTTTGTAGGGCAAGTAAAACAAATCATGGCATTAACAAGAAACAGTGTTCTTTCTCATCTCACAGGGGAAATAAATCATCTGGTATAGTATAAGATCCAGCTCACACATCACACACTAACAATATTCAAACACTAAGTCCTTACGATGGTATGTCTTGTGTTAAAAATACATTATATTCTAGACATTATATAGAATAATATAATTATTTTCTACTTTTGAATATACCCTACATACTGTATATTAAGAGTCTACAGCTATGCTAGCAGATCTGTGAGGCTGTAGCAGAGCTTTGAGCTACATGCTAACATGAGCACGCTTCAGTCAGCACGGTCACCATCTTGATTTAGCGTGTTAGCATGCTAACATTTGCTGACTATAGCATTAAAAACAGCACACAGCTGAGGCTGATGGGAATGTCGTTAAGTTTTGCAGATATAACGTGCTGCAGGAATGATTTCTAAAACCCTGAAATGAGTCACTCGTCTCAAAGTCAATGGGTTTTTTGGTTTGATAGCTGAATTAAGCTCTGAGGTCAACACATGCTAACAAGTGGCTAACATGAGACGTCATCCCGCCTGTAGTCCACCTTCACAGCCTTGTTGTGTTTACTCGCACACACGTGACCGTGGTGTTGTTTGTTTAGAGCCTAACTTTAGCTTTTTTTTTTTACATCTGCCGAATGCATTCACGCTTCATCATATTAGTGGTTTTCATTTGTGAAGATGATCTTGCTGAACAAGACGTGCGACAACACAAAATCCAATGAAAAACTCCCAGTGGCTTTTTGCCGAGGGAACCAGTGCGATGATAACTTCCTGGTTGGCCTAGAAAAACTACGTCGTGAACCAAAGGAATTGGGCAAATTGAAATTTTGACCTGTTTGTGCGAGATGAAAAAGTTAAAGGGTCACCCGAGTTATTACAGTTCATCCTGAGGTGGAAATGATTGTGTCTAACATATGTCACGGCAAACCATCCCATCGTTGAGAAAACAACTGGACATCCCGAAGGAAAAGTCAGGGATCACTAAAGTCAGTAAGATTCATTGACGGTTTGTACAACATTCGTCAGCGACTCCTACAATAGTTGTTAAGAGTCATGGCCCAACAGGCTGACGGACCACAGCCCAACATTGCTATACACAAAAGACCCAAAAGAGAAATAAGGTTGATAGAATGAAGCTCTGAAACTGTACAACGACCACGCGGCTTCTGCCACGACGTCCTTTAACACCGCCGTCCCTCAACAACCTTTTCCCAGACACTCGGGTTGCTACGGTTTCTCTTTCTAAACAGCGACCTGCTGTCAGCCCTGAGCGACAGGTAATCCGTACGCAAATATTCCACCTGTGTGAATTGTGTGGGACACTTCAAACACGTGACGTCATGTTTGAATTCCCCTGGTGTCAGGTGACACATCGGGGAGACTAATTAAACTCGTCCCATACGATACACACTTGTATAGATGTACTGTATGTGCATACACTCTGCTCCTGCAGCAAACAAGCTTGCCGATTTAAAAAGACAAGCGTGTGTTTTGCAGAGTGACTTTACAGTTGAAGAGTGACTTAAGGTTGAAGCGAACACACCCTGTAAACTCTTTACTTGTACGGGCACGAGTTGAGGCGTTACGTATGGACTTGCAAAAGACAACAGTTGAAAGCACTCTCCCCCCCGAGGCTAACTCGCCACCTCCAAATGTTGTTGCTGTGATTTGCCAGTAACTAAGGTGACTGGCCGGTTCGGCTCTGTATCCCGATGAGACCGGGGATGAGTCAGTTGGACTCCCTCACGACGACGAGACTCTCCCCCCCCCCCCCCCCCCCCATTTTTGTTTCACATGAATATCTCGCGCACGCACTCCACATAATCTCGCACGTTGTCGAGATCCGGGATGCAAATTGTTATGGGAAATGGATTCATAACGTAGGGAGGAGTGAACTCTCTCCCTCCCTGTGGGTGTTTGTGTGTGTCATCCCCCTCCAGGTGTGTGAGCCCCACCTATAGTGTGAGGGAGGGACACAGGGAGACAGGAGGGCTCTGATAGGAAGGTAAGAGTAGGGGTGCAGGTTTCTCTGCTCTTACTCAACCTGTTGGATGCAAAGAGAAAAGCAATCTGCTCTTCCCCGGGTGGCTCCAGCGACCTCAGCGACTCCATCGCGCCCCACTTGTCCTCATCTTGCCCTCTTCCTGTTTCCTGGGGGCTGGCAGAGATATGGCATCAGCAGAGGAGGCGCATTAAAGCCGCCCGTTTAGCGCAACGCTTCCAACCAAACTCAAAGACCAAGACTTTCGCGGTGGGATTTGGAAGCATTTACTCTCACGTCCCAAACGCGTAACGGGTAAGTTCACCTTTTTCTTTTCTTTACAAAGATGGCCTCTTTTTGTGTGGTTTACTTTTAATAGTTTAAGTCATAGTCGCAAAACATGTATTCTATTCAACATCTATTTTTCCTTAAATAAAAGAATACAATTTCTGGAATTCTTGTGCACTCTGTGTTATCAGTTTTATTATCATTGGCTAAAAAAATCATCATGAAAATGTCATTAATAGGCTCATCAAAACCTCCAAGCCTTTATATTTAGATGGAAGTAATCTCCTTCCAGCCATTGTTTTTTTTTTTACAAATCTTGACCTACACAAATGAAGGCCAGTGTGGGGGGCAAAGTTGAGGTGCGGGGGTCATATTCACTGAGTGATACTCCTGCTAAAGGTCGTCTTTGATTCTCAAACAAAGGCTCAGTCACAGGCTGGAGGAAGCAGCAATCAGCTATCAGGAGTGAGCATCTCTCACCTCCAATCTGAACTGCATGTAAACCCCATGTATGTGTGTGTGTGTGTCCCTGTCTGTCTGTGGCAGTTTTATGAGCTGATGCAGCGGAATAGTTACCTTTCATGTCTCACCTCCATGTTGCAGTCGTCTCTCCCCCCCCCCCCCCCTCCATTCTCAGCGTCGAACACTCCTCTGCCTTGTTCTGGCATGTTTATGCGCTGCCTCCTCCAGCGCTCATGCTGTCAAACCGCTTTCCCCTTTTTCCTGTTTTCCACGCTGTGACCTCTGTGTGTTATCCTGTCATCCATTTCACCCCGCCGCTTGCTTTCAGCGCCCTCAGTCAATGTTAACGTGCTGAAGGAAAACGTGTACTTCAGTTTGGTGTTGTTGAAATCCTTTGTGCTTCTTGTCTCAGGAGGAAGGATCTTCTTTATCGAAGGACATTTAAAAGGAAGGAGTGGATTACTAACTAAACATGAAAATGGCCTTTTTATCTGAGATGCACAAACCCCTTTTCCCCCTGGTTCTCCTCTTCTACGTCCCCCTCACTTGTCTATGCCAGACAACCAACGACAATTCCACCAACACCACAACCACCTCCTCTCCTTCCTCGAGTGTTACGCCCCGGAAGGGCGTGCCAGGCTGCGGCAGAGAACTGAACCCCATCTACAGGTACCTGTGCGACCGCCGGGCAGCGTGGGGTATCGTGCTGGAGACCCTGGCCTCTTCAGGCTTCCTGTTCAGCATGTTGCTCCTCCTTGCCCTGCTGCTCTGGTCCCTGTGGATCTGCGTTTCATCAAGGAACCAGCGCAGCAGCATCGGCGGCACGGTGGCCTGCATGTCCATGTACTTGTTGGCCACAGCGGGGATCTTTGCCATCACCTTCTCCTTCATCATCCGCCTCACCCCTCAGACCTGCCCCACCAGGCTCTTCCTCTTCAGCGTGCTCTTTGCCCTGGCCTTCTCCTGCCTGCTGGCTCGCTGCCTTTCTCTGCTGGGCTTCGCGGCGGCCCGCGGCTGGGGGGAGCCCGCCCTGGCCCTGGGGCTCTTCACCGTGCAGGTCATCATCTCTACCCAGTGGCTGATCGTAGTGCTGGTCCGGGACAAGAAGCCCTGCGAGTACAGCCAGGAGGAATTCGTCATGCTGCAGATCTACGTGCTGTGCCTGCTGGCGGTCAGCCTGATCCTCTCCCTGCACTACTTGTACCGCTCCTGCTTCACGTACAGCTACAGCTACACGGGGGCCGCCCGCCAGCAGGGCCGAGCACGGGCCACGCTGCTCTTCCTCACGCTGCTGCTCTCCGCCTGCATCTGGGTGGTGTGGATCACGATGCTCGTCAGGGGAAACGCTGAGGTGGACCGTCGGCCGCGGTGGGACGACCCGGTGCTCTCCATCGCCCTGGTGGCGAACGGCTGGGTGTTACTGATGGGCCACGGGCTGTCCCAGATCGCCATCTTCTGCAGGGGGGAGGCCAAGTCCAAGGATATCCCGCTGAGCTTTGCAGGCTGGACCAGCCCCAGTGCCGACATCCCAGGACTGGCCAACCCGAAGGAAGGGCAAGAAAACGGAAGCTTTGAGAGTGATAGTGACAAGAGTAGAGGTGAGAAGCTTTCCTCATTGGCCTAACTGAGAGGCGCTCAACTGAAAGGTTGCGAATCGTGCAAAGGGGCGAAGCTAGACGAGGGGTGTAAAAATGATTAATGCTGCAACTAACAATTATATTCTCAATCGATTAAGCAATTAATTTGGATTCGGTACATAAAATGTCAGAAAATAGGATAAAATCGCCGTCACAAGGTGACATCTTCACATTGCTTGTTAGGTCCGAACCAACAGTAAAAAAACAAAAGATATTTAAAGGTGCAATAAACAGGATTAAGAGCATTAATGTAGCAGCTAACAATTATTATCTATGTACCGATATAGTGGAGTAATGTGTGAAGTCCCCCTCCTTCTGTGTGTGTGTTGTAATCTGAGCTTCTCCTTGCTTTGTTGACATAGCCGGGCCAACCGCGAGTGCTTTTAGTGCATGTGAGCGTGACCCACTGGTTAGCTCAATGCCAGCGCTCTGCACGGCTGTCGTATGATGGTTACAGCTGATAACACCGTCATAGCACCCACGCTCCGGTTCCCCCCTCAGGTAAACACTGTTAGCTGTTAGATGTTTGCACGGCTAGCTGCTAGCCGCCGGCTCAGGCGGCGCCATGTTGAGAGCCGTTTGAGAGGCGATCGAAATGCTCCCAATCTCGTAGTTAGCACCTTTAATTTCACAGATGAGGAATAAAACCCAGTAAATATTCATATTTGAGCCGAAACACAACACAACAGACCAGTTTTTGGCACTGTTTCTTGAAAATTACTTAAACAATTATGATATAGTTGCAAATTAATTGTTTCAGATCTATGAACAATAACGCCTCAAGGAATAAAGTCACATAATAAATCTAATTAATTGTAGATACCGGGACAATAATGAGAACCTGGAATGTAGCCTGACAGGACTAGTTAGTAAGTTAAAAACTTTAAAACCAGACGACAAGGATGTAACTTCTTTCTGAACTGTGGCCACAAGTGACTATTGTGGAATAATAACAAATGATAAAACAACTGCACTACAAGAGAAGAGTCATGAAGTTGGCAAACTGACTTTAATATCAGTTACACAACAATATCCATCTGAAGTTTGCTAACGCTAGCAAAAATTAGCCGCTATAAGCTAGCGGTCGTACCAGTCCAAGTAAGGCTCCAGCAGCAAAGAAAACTGAGATTGTTAAATTAAGCTTTGGTTTGTTTTTCTGCTTATGAATTCAACTTTTTTTTTGGCAAAAATGTGTTATTTCTTTTACTTCAGGCTTGTTTTTAAGGCCTTTTTTGTCCACTTCCTGTACAAATAGCACAGCTAAAATGTAAAAATAAGACTCTACAAGCGAACAAAAGAGAAAAAAAACACTAACATGGAGCCAACGTTACAAAGTGATTCCCACCGTCTGTCGACTCAGCTCTCAAAGTGTGCCTTCCGTTATGACGAACAGCACATAATGGACCGATAATGAGCTAACTGCATCGTGTGTCTCCCTTCAGGCAGGAGGACTGAACAATCTCTGCGATCACCCTACGAGTCCGACTTCTCCGTGGCAGTGAGTAATAAAGCATTAGGATTAACAATCTGACTTTGCAGACTCTACAATTAAGAGCCGTGACCTTTTCCCCTGCTGGGGGCAATTATAGCCAAGTCACATTGTAAGGTTAATGAACGCTCAGTTTATCACGGCTTACCAACTGCACTGCCGTGATGAATGATTCTATGTTTCTGTGTTTGTGCGTTTCAGGAAATCGACCCCGACAGAGATTACACCATTCCTCGCCCGCAGACCACCAACTACCTGGAACCTTATGATGAATATTGATTAAAATGATTTTTCATGTCTGCTTCTTACACACACACACTGATAGACAACACTGTAACTCATGCACTAATCTGTACTTGGCACATGTTTTTTTTCTACCTTTTTTTGGTGCAAATGTAAATAATTTCTGTTTAGTGTTATAAGAGTTGTTATTTCAAATGTGCCAGTAGGATGTAAAATATTCGGTCCCAAAAATATAATAAAAAAAAAAAAAAGAGACTCAGCGGAATGACTCATCTGCTTGATTTTCCCCGTGGAGGCTGGATGGGTGCAGATAGTCCAGCTTTATTCTGATGGGAAATCCACATCGAATGCTTAGTAGAAGGGAGTCTTCATGACTGTGTGTGTGTGTGTGTGAGAGTGTGTGTGTGTGTGCAGCTCTGAGATGGTATATAATAGCCCCAACGTGATAGAGGAGGTGTGAAACTGTCACTCTGAAGGTGCCAAACTGCTGAGCGGGGCAGAGGCCTCTGTGAACAGCAGAGAGGAGGGATGAAAGGAGGAGAGAGGAAGGGAGATGAGATGAGATGAGACAACACAGGAGGAGGATGGGACAGGAGCCCCGTCAGCAGCGTGGTAGACTCGTGCCATCAGTGATTAACGTCTTCATATTCAGAGTTAAGTCACAGTCGCTGGGTTCCGTCAAGTGAAAACAATGGATGTGTTCTGCCTGCATAAAAAGATACGAGGTGTACAAGGTGTGGCTCTCTCCAGCAACACGGTGCTCTCTACTCTAATGACACATGCAGGTGGTCTAAATAAAAGATTTATCTAGAAATGATGCGCTTGCCATAAAGCTTTGTGTCTCCCCACTCACAGACTGCACAGATGGCGCACCAAAAGCTCCGAATGAGAGTCAGTGCCATAGCAGCAGGACCGGAGGCTCCACCAACACTCAGGGAGCATGGATGCAGTACCATACTTTAACCACCAGGGGGCAGTGTTTAGACGCACCGAGACAAAACCAGCCGGAACTGACTGCTAGACTTTCACTGTCTGAAAGAAAAAGGCCTGACAATATAACACCGTATAACACATGCCTGTGAAATGATTTAAGTAGTAGAGAGTATACAGCATGATTTAAATCCAACTACAGGAATAGCTTCGACTACATTCAGCCCGTTATGTGGCCTGTAGTGACGCTGCCACCCACAAAAAGGTCAAATCCTCACTTCAATAGATGCAATCTTCATACACGGACCCCCCCCCCCCCCCCCCCCCTTCTCTCTCATCAGACGGCCTTCAATCTATTCTTCCAATTAGCCAAACTCCAATTACTCAGAGAGCGCATGCCATCAAACTGCCAATTGGCCTCTTGTGCATTAGAGCAATTAGCAGGGATATGAGGTTTCCCGCCACATCCAGCCCATTTACGGCCATTAACTCCAGATGCAATTAAAGATTGTTCCAGATCCTCCATCCCTACCTCTCCCTTGGCAGCGATGAAAAAGTTGGGAGGTGGCAGAAGAGCTTATCGCGCAGTAGATTTGTTTTTTTTTTGGTCGGTGCAACCCAGCCGAGCGGGCGTTAATCGCCGTTACCTCCATCCATCATCTGACTCACGCTGGCTGGTGAGGAGGAGGAACAAAAGTGTGTGCTCAGTGTGAGAAGTGAACCTTGGTTTGGCCTCTAATCAAAAGGTTGCAACATGCCGCTCAGCTCCTCTGCCTTTGGGGAGTTTCTCTCCTGATTTGGGTAGACTCGTTCCAGGCAAACACTGGAGAGAAAACGATGATCGTTACACGTGTGTGGGAAGGAAATGTCAGGATGGTTACCAGAACCAAAACGCGTATACCTGGGAGCATCACCTCCTTTATATATAAACCAATTATATAAGAGATATGGAGCGGGAGGTACAGCACGAGGTAATAAGTAGTCACAGACCAGTATAAAAACCAAACAGTTTATTTATTATATACATTCAATAATAATGAAGAGAATAAACACAAGGATGGCAAAAAATAAAACATTGTGAGAAAATACATGTCACTTATTGGAAAAAAAAAAAATCACTTGGATAAATGAGCTTTTAAGAGCATGTGACGTTTAACAAAAAAAAATCCACATGCAATTCAAACTCATTCATGAGATCCCTGTACACAAAGACTCCCACTGGGTTGACTCGAGCACAGTGCGGGGGCGGGGGGGGGGTCAGCGGCTGAGGAGAACCTCTGCTCTCTCTAGTGTGTGTTTGCGCGTGTAGGTATATGTGTGTGTGTGTGTGTGTGTGTGCTCCAGCAGCCCTAGATTCGCTCCAATTAGACCCCGCACGGAGTCACCGCGGCTGCTGCTCGATAACGATTACGCTGCCTCGACCGGGCAGCGCGAGGTGGAGACTCCGCTAAACGAGCATCTGCACGTGACCGGTTCACCGTCCCGCTCTGGAGCAGCTGCTGCCCGTTCACCAGCCTCACGCAGCGCTGCGCGCGTGACTTTTTTCTCTCTCTCCCTATTTTACAGCAGAATAATCATTAGGCGGGGTGGGGCCGTGTCGTTAAGGTGAATGTTCTTGAGTTTTATTGTCATTATGAAAGTAAACCACGAGGGGGGGCTTGACGTATCGAATTAAACGATCACAGCAGCGGCTACAGAGGCGCAGAGCGGCGATAAACCGGATTATTGAAGCGGGACCGAAGCGGCTCCCGCAAAGCGACACGGCCGCTTGCCTCACCCCAGACTCTCTACCTCTCTCTTCCCCTCGCATCACATAACATCCGAGTCCTTTCCTCCTCCTGCTATGTAAACACCCCCCCTTCCCTCCCCTCCCCCCCATCCTCCTCCTCCTCTTCATCATCTTTCTCCAGCACTATGATTTGAAATTCATGCACTACAATGAAAAAGGGTTCTCTGGCCAACGCCCTTCCTCTCTCACAAAAGCATGCATAGCAACACTTGTGATAATACTTGTAAGGAATAATAAGACGAAAAAAAAAAGAAAAAAGAAGAAGAAGAGGTAATGCGCGTCAGAAATACTCATTGGACCTACTGCACACAGTTTTCACAATCATACAAAAACATAACGCCCCTCCCTCGCACTGTCCGTGCCCCCTGAAAAGAAGAAAAGAGAATAGAGAGCAGGGGACGTTGTTATCCTGTCAGCTAATGATTAATGGCTCAGCTTCTCACCTTCACAATGTCCCTCCACTAACCTCCCACGCATTGTTTCATTGTTCCAAAAGGTGGCCGCCGCCGGGCCGCAGGGCGTGCTACACATTGTTGTGGATGTCTCCCTCCATGTACTTTGCCAGTTATTCGGCCCTAATGGCAAACGCAACACAAAATATCCGCTCCAGACCTTTTCTGCATATCCCTCATGACTCCATCTGCTCTGATTTCCCTTGTCTGCAGCAAAAACGCCTCCGCACTCCACAGCATGTTTCGTGCGTTATCTAAAAACGAAAAAAAGCCAATAAATGAGTGTGTGAACTGAATTCAATTTAACCAGGTTGTTTTTTTCCCGGTTTGTGGGCCAGAGGTCCCTAAATTGCTGCTCTCTGTCTTTTGTTTTTTATTGTAGACGCTGCTTCAATGGCATTTCCCGGGGTGCTGTGCTGAAAAATACAGCTTCAACCCACAGATTAAAAAATATATATAAAAAAACAAAAAAAAGGCACAGAAAAAAATGTATCAACCACAAAACTAAGAAATACATCAGGACCCCAAAAGAAAATGTGCTTTCTTCAGAAAATCTTTGGAACCAAAAAAGGCAAATAATATCAATAACATAGTGAGAGTATACGGAGATGTGATAAATACAGGACAGAGACGTTAAAACCATCCGGACCCAACAATCCCAGAGAGCATCACGACGGGTTTAAAAATCCAAAAATCATGTGGACGTGTGGCGTTAAAAAAAACCCAACGAGGAATATAAATAGTAAAATGATAAATTCTCATTACTCCATCACAGGACTGCAACCTCTTGGTTTCCAATGTGTTCTGTAATCTGGGCGGTTCTGTTGGGATCTGCCTCAAAGCAGAAATATCTCAATTGGCCAGGAGGGATTCCCATTTGGCTGACTGGCACGTGATTAGTTTCCCAGCGTGGGTGGTTTCCCGCTTCAGATCTGCTAAATCTAGTTTTTCGATGGGTTCTTCGTCCGTCTGACCCGCTCGTTTCGCCGCCACGGCCGGAATGTCTGAGGGTTTAGGAGACACCAGAGGAAACGGGGCCGAGTGGAAGAAGCAGTGCGAGCAGATCGAGGATGAGCCTTTAGAGGGGGGGGGGGGGGGGGGGGGGGGGGGCACTGAGTTCTCATAATGGACAAACGTAGCGTAGATGACTCCGCGTCCCATCTTAGTGTTGCAGTTACAGTAATAAATGTGAAGAGGAGACAGTGGACAGTTCGTCCACGGTACATATGAGGACATTTCTATGCAAATTCTTATCGGTGGCGGCAAAAAAAAAAGACGAAAGAAAAACTGAGGTAATGCAGAAAAAAAACGTCACTCCATTTTTTTTCCTTGTCATTTTCCCCTTTTTTGATATTTTTTTTTTTCAACATTAGTTGTTTTTCTTGTGTTTCCTTTTAAATTCGGCGAAAGTGAAATGTTGGAAAAATGACACAAAAAAAGGCGGGGCTTTTTTTCCCATGCAGTGTTTGTCGTTGCGGTGGTTTCTGTAGACCAGATCTCTGTAGACCAGATCTCTCCCGGTTCCCTCAGGCTGAACGTTGTGTATCTTCAGCCGTCCAGAGTTCCATTATTGTGTAGTGTTTAAAAAGATCAGTACCTTCAATAGCAATGCTGTGGCATCATTCTGTGCATACCGACACCAAAGGAACATGTAAAAAGGAAACCGTGTACTTGGCGTTGAATGCGAGTGTGTATATAGGGCAGTGTGTATATATATATATATAAGTTCAAAGAAAAGGTGTGCAGGACCACACAGGATCAGCAGTCTCTCTCCTTCCAGGTCCCGTAGTGTTTTAAAAACAGTCCTAAATCGTGCCCCCGTAGTTCAAAGTAGCGGGCTGCAGCTCTCTGATGTGGGACACGCTCCCTGGCAGTTTTGTCGTTGATTTCCGCGTCAGCGACACACAGAAGAGTACAGAAACAGAGTTTGAGTTGTATGATGTGGCGAACGACCTCCCTCGCCACGAAGAGAAAGACAAAAAAAACAAAAAAACACACACGAGTCGTCACTATAGTCCGCCTGCAGAGACATGATTGTGGGGGGGGGGGGGGGGGCTGCTGCTGAACAAAGAGCTTGAAAAAATAGGGTTTTTGGAGCGATGTGTGAAATTCCTCGGTGGTGATTTTGCGGTTTTAGTAAGGAGCAAACCTACTGTATCCTGCCCGGTATAAACTGGCCTGAAAGAGACAGAAGGGGACAACAAGTTACAACTATGTGTGGAAATCTAGTTCATCTAGAAAACGTAGTCCACACTTGAACTACAAATCCACACTCATTGAAGACTGCAAATGTGTACGTGAATCATTAGTTCGCTACTGCACAAAAAGACAAATAGTGGATCCAAAGAATAGCCAAAAGTGGGCAGAGCCTCTCAATAACAGAAAGTGCTGAGTGTCTTAAAAACACAACTCGTGTGTGTGGCTCACTCACCATGGCTCCCACTCCGTAGGCTGCAGCGGCCGGAGTTAAACCGTGGTAGGGATCTGTAGTGTACACCCGGCCGTAACTAGCAACACACAAGACATTACACATTTGTTCAATTATTAAAAATAAATAAAAAGGTTTCCTGTAGAGGTGCACATGTGGCGATACAGATGTAACGCCTCAGCGTTGTTCTTGTGCTTGTGTGTCCGGGGGGGTTTGACCTCACCTGTCGCTGTAGGTTGCACCTGCGGCGGCTGCTCCGGTTACGGCCTGCGGCTGGGCGTAGCGATACGCGGCGGCAGCGGCAGCAGCAGCAGCAGGGTAGCCTCCCTAAACACACACACACACACAACAGGACTAATTCATATGGCTGAGAGGAGGAAGACACCTGGGCTAAGGTGTGTCAATGTGTGTCTGTTGGGGGGGAGGGGAGGGGGGCATATAGAGATAGAATATACTGACATTTAATTAGTTTTGTGACTAACTTTTTTTTTTAAATCAATTTCATAGATTGTCCATCATGATTACTGTATGTTGTTACTGTTTGTAATATTTTTATGCACACTTTAAAAGATACAATTTGAAAATAACACTTTAAAATAATCCATTTTCATAAAAAATACTTTTTATTTCCTTGTATTCAGTAAAAAATAACTTTAATAATAAAATGTCCTTACATATATTGTATGTAAGCCTAAATATATCAAAAAAATAAATATATATATAAATGTATATATATAAATGTATATATATAAATAAATAATAAATATATATATATACACACATTCACAACTGATTTACAGTTATATAGTATATAGTATATTGCATTCCTGTGTGGGGAGAGGCGGAGGTGGGACAGCAGAGCGTTATCAGTGAGACAGAGAGAAGAAATTGGACTGTTGAGGTCGAGTTAGATTGTATTATTACCACTGAGGGACACGGGGGGGGGGGGGGGGGAGAAATGTTCACACAGCTGAGGCCGTATATATATATATATATATATATATATAGAAAAGCTCATCGTCTCGCCGGGAGAGAAGATTCTAGTAACGGCCGCATACGTCAAGAGGACGCCTACAGTCTGAGGACACTAACGGAGTCACAACTGCATTTGTTAATATTTGTGTGTTTTTTTCACGAGGATTCTGGAGACAGAAAAAAAAAAGAGAGAAGAAGATGGAAAAAAAAAAAGAGACACACACACACACACACACACACACACACACACACACACACACACACAAGCCTATGCTGACTAGAACAATCATCTCCTCACTGAGACCGCATGCATGAGCCAACACCGCTGCATTTGGACCCGTTTAGAACAGAACACACAGCAAAGCACAACAGAAACGCCCCGGCATTCTCCGAGACACCGGCGGAGGGAGGGAGGGGGGGGTAAAGGAACCGGGGGTTATTAGGGGGGAGAGATGGAGCAAGGCTTGCTGGGTGAGCGGAGGGAAAGGGGGGACAGCAGTAGTACGGTACAGTACGTCTGCATGCAGCAGCTGATCGCATGCTTCAGTTATCATCCCGGCAGCGATCGGAGTGCTTAATTCAGGAAGAGAGCGTGAAGGACATCTCACATCCCAACACTGACTGGACCCTTTCTGTGAAATGGTAGCCTCCAATTTTAAAGGATATGCAAGAAAACCTACAGTTTAGTATGAACCGGCATGGTTGCATCCAATTTATATTTTCATTTTTTTTATGTTTTATGTTCAGAGTTTCTCCAAAACTAGGCGACCAGACAAAAGAGACCAGGTTCTCAAAACTACACACTCGATACAATTTAGTAGTTTAGTAAACAAACAAAGTCAAAAAGAGAGCACATTTCAGTGAGTTAGTAGAAAAGTCAAGAAATTCAAAGCAGTGGTCATTTTGTTTTTAAACTAAAAGACAACGTGTTCCAGATCAGATCGGAAGATGATTCATAAGATCAGAGGAGGTGGTAAAACAATGCACACTGTGGGTTTGGTGGTGAGTTGACCCTACCTGAGGCAATCTGGGACTAAGGACTGAGTCCTGAAACACTAGTCTATAGAGAGAACAGAAACAACTGTTGTCAACCTGGATACACACACACACACACACACACACACACACACACACACTGTTTTTCAGACACTCGCACAATGTTTCATCCGCCCACAGAGCAGCCTCCATGGTGGCGTTTGACACCCTCCATCCTATCATTACGATTTCACGGCTATTTTTAAATTAACGCAAAAACAAAAAACAAAAACCAGCTTTCATCATTCACCTTTATGCAGGCAGCTCTGTGCAGCGCATGACTGGGCGCTCATGCAGAATCACCCCCGGAGGGAAAAAAAAAAAAGAGAGAGAGAGAGAGAGCAGGAGAAAGTCGTGAGGGGGGGGGGGGGTGTTGGTGGGAGGCGAGTTTACTTACATATAAGTCTGCAGCTCCGTAAAACCCATCCTGATACACCACACTGAGAGAAGGAGGAAATGGGAGAGGGGGAAGAGGTGGTGGAGGAGGAGGGGGTGCAAACGGAGCGGTGCACAGTCCCAAAAACCAGAGTGGATGGAGGTCGAAAACAAAAGATGGTACAGGAAGAGAGGGGGGGGGGAGAGAGAGAGAGAGAAAAGTAGTTATTTCACACCCATGCAGCATGCAGAGGAAATACAACTTCCATTTGAGCTCCATAACTGAAAGCAGAGCTCGTGGGGCTCGTACGCTGAGCTCATTGAACTGAAATGAGACCATTATGTTGTTCCCCGGCTACCAGAAAACCGAGGCAGTAAAGGGGCCGCCAATGGATCGTTTTATGGCAGTTTTCAGTGGAGCAGATATGGAGAGGGTATTTCCTGCAGCCCCCCCCCCCCCTCCCAATTTTATGTTGTTTAGCTTCATTTGATTATCATCACAGCGAGCAGCCGCGAGGCCATTAAGCAATCAACTCCGCTTTGATCTGAGTATCTTTATCGTAGCAGTCGCAACCCCATTAGCCAATCATCACAGCACAGCGTCGACATGCACAGTGCGCACACTGAGGGGACACAAAAATAAATAACAAAAGAAAACGGGATCACGGTACATTTGAATAATTGCTAGCAAATCCGACTGCTTCTGTGACTGAGCGTGGTTTGGTGTGTGCCTATGCTAATCTGCTGATGGGGGTATCTGGGAGTTTATTCAAATGAACCTTCAACGGTGCAATCCCATCAGCGCGTCAACTCGCTGACTGACAATGTGCCAGTTGGACCGCTGAAGAGAGTGACGAGTGAATAATGTGTGAGCACGAGAGGCGTGTTAAGCTGCTCAAATAGGATCCGGAAAAAAAAAAATGATTCTGAAAATTGGTATTCATGAGGCGCTCCTGAACAAAACACTCGATCTCGACTCGTTTTTTTTCGAAAATTGCGCCGCGTAAAAACGCACACCGCAGATCTGGGACGGCCGCGGCTCATAAGCGGCACATCTGCTCTTACCCAGGGTAGGTGGGGATGGCGGGCTGAGGCACGGCAGCGCGCACCGCGCTGTAGACGGGCCGGCCGCGGCCCCGGAGGTGGGCGCCGCGGAACGCCGCCGCTGTGGTGGCTGCTGCCATCCCCGCTGCTGCTGAGGGGTATGGGAACCCTGGGACTGAAGGACGAGAAAGGAGAGTCAGCAGGCGATCTAGGGAGGAAAGGTAACGACGCAGGGCGGGAAAAAAAAGGGACAATGTGAATGGAGGAAATCAGGATGAATTAAGGAGGAAAGAAAGAGTTGAAGGGGAACAGTCCCACTGCAGCCTTGAGGGCTTGCTATCGATAAGAGTGAGGAGAAACGCTAGGCATGTGGTGCATTAATACAAATGAAAGGTTGGAGAGTGATTAAAGTGCAAAGTAGGCCGTGGAGACGGGTTGAGGGTGAGGGAGATTGGCCTTACCTGCGTAGATCTCAGGTCCGTACATGGCCCCCATCATGGGACTCAATTTCCACCCCGCTGCTGGTCACACAAGAGAGGACGGGGCACTTGATTAATATGGGGCAGATCACGAAGAGCATTCAATCCTACAGTGCAAGCCCGCTGCACTTACATGGTGATTCTATATACAAATAAGAAACGATAAAAGAAAAGGCACATGGCTTCATGCTGTCCGGCAAACAGAGGGAGCTAAAGAGAGGGGCCACGACGGAGGAACAGTCGGGATGATGGACGACCTGGGCAGAGAGAGCGGGTCGCCGATGGCAAGACTTTATTTTAACCCCCCCACACTTTTTTGTAGCATCCATAACAGACTATGATGTAGCTATAGTAGTTATAAACCATCTATTACAAGTTTAGTATTCTGCTAAGATGCCAAAAAAAAAAAAAAGGGGCGGACTGGGGTCAAGCTAACGACACCTCTTTCTCTCAGCTCACATCACGGCTGGTGGGTGGAGACTAAAATAAACTGCATGGTTGCTGGTTGGCCTTACATAACGAGGTCTGACTCTGCGGGGAGGGAACGCTGCGGCTGCATTTTACATCTGCCTCCCCCCCCGCGAGTACCTACGCTGTTTCGGATGATGAGGCGGTGTGTGTGTGTGTGTGTGTGTGTGTGTGTGTGTGTGTGTGTGTGTGTGTGTGTGCGGTCGTTACCGTAAGGCAGCGTGCTGAGAGCCTCTCCGTTAGGGTAGGGGCTGACCATTTTCTTGTTGGTCATCACCCTGGCGGTGGCGTTATTCACCTGGGGGGGGGGGGGACGGAGGAGCAGGCGGTCAGAGACACGGACACTCGGGACACAAGTCAACACAGGAAATCAAAGAAGTGCAGCACAGACTCAAACGCAGTGAACGCCATCACAGGGCTGATGTGTGTGTGTGTGTGTGTGTGTGTGTGTGTGTTTGTTCAACGTGTCGGCCTCCCTTTTTGTGTACTTCTTGGTGCATCTCTGAGAGTGACAACGCTACTATCTGTGTACAGTTACTGGGTCATTAAACGTGAATACTGGCGTCAACATGTAGTTCACATCACTCTGTCCTGCACGAATAGTCTGTTACATGAGCTTGTTTTTATTGTGGAACTGCTCACTGTAGCTGGTTTAAATGTCGGCGTCACGTGTAAAATACCGCGCACGCAAACATGCGACTGAATAAACGTCTAAAACGTAGAAGTCACTGGTGTTCTACTTTACCGGTGTGATCGAAGAGAACACACGTAACTCCTGACACTAACTCTTTCAGTGTTCATTATTTGTGTGTAAATGATGGAGGGGGGGGGGCTGTTAGGGGGATTTTTAGTCATCATGCAATTAAAAAAGCCAGTCTACTGGACCAGTAGAGATGTGGTGACTCATTGTGGACTCATTGTAAAGGGGGACGAGGGCACAGCAAAGCTGAGCCGTACTTGTTCATGTCCTTTGGGACGCACAGGTGAAAATATTGTGTACGGTATGTATTTTTAGGCGTGTGTGTGCGCATGTTTTGCACACGCCGGCTGACATTTCCGCCTAATGCTTCGGCTTTCAATCCAAGATGGCTGATAATCTCCTCTCTGAGCTTCAAAAGGCACACACACACACACACACACACACACACACACACACACACACACACACACACACACACACACACACACACACACACACACACACACACACACACACACACACACACACACACACACACACACACACACACACACACACACACACACACACACACACACACACACACACACACACACACACCGGTCCCTTGATCTATCCCCATCTTCCTTTGATGAGTTAAGAGAAGGAGACTGTAGCTCTCCGTAATAACCCGCGCCGCTCCCCTAGCGCGATGCTGGAGCTCTACGTCCGGCTGTGTGGCGAGCCTGAAGATTAATGACCTTCTGGCTAAATGAGGGGAGTGTGTGCGAGAGACAAAGAAGAGGAGAGAGAGAGAGAGAGCGGCCGAGGAATGGAGAGCGATACACGCCGCACTCTCCATTTAGGAGACCATTAAGGCCTCAACAGCGTCTCTCTCCCTCTCTCTCTCTCTCTCTCGGTGAGTCACGCTCTGGATCTGCCGAGCTTTGCCTCATTTTTCCGCTCATCGCAAATGGCAAGGTCGCCGGCAAACGATTCAATTAGCCTAAGCTGTCGGACGCGACTGTCCACGGGTGTCTGAGTGGAAACATTTTTGAAATGTAAGGTTAATGAACAACTCGTCACGGTGACCTTTTCACGAGAAGCTTTAAGTTGACTAGTTAATGCTCATGAAGAGTCCGGCCTATGTTAATGGTGTGTGTGTCTGTGTGTGTGTGTACAGCGTGTTTGTGTCATGTGCAATCATTGGAACTGGGTGACAGGAACACATGCAAATCAACAGAATATGGAGGCAAATCTCAAAGTGTTAATAAACATTCAGTCTCTCTCGTCCCACTTTTGCCCTCCCAGTCCGGCCTGAACAATAACACCCGGACAAAATGAAGTCACATTTCCATATGAAACCAAACTTGTGGGGTTTACATACCTAAAAAGAAATATAAAAAAAAATACAAGGGAGAGAAGAGGGGGGGTGCAAAAAACATTTGTTTGACAAAATTAATAGTCATATAACACAGAGATTACACGCAGCCAAATATGGGCGCAACACATGACCAAGAGTGAGTAACAAACCAAAAAAAGTAAAAAAAAGAATTCAGCCAATCAGCAAGCGTCGGATGCAGCATAGAGACCAATCAAAACAACCGCAGCACTCCCACATCGAACACGTACGAGACAAAGATGGGACAGACACGTTAAAGAGGAAGGGATGCAGGTGAGGAGGAAAGAGGCGGAGCCAGTCCATGTACACAGAAAACATAAAGATGGAGTGAAGAGAAAGAGGAGGGAAAAAATAAACGTTTACATGAGCAACACAAAAAGATAACCAATAACAATTATCCGTTTAAAAACAAAACATGAAACCCAAGGTGCATCATTCAAATAAAGCAATTAGATTTGGTGACCATTCTCCTGAAAATCTCATTATATGTGGTGGGGTTGAGAAACAGAGCACCAAAGGATGGAGGGAACAGAGAGAGAGAGAGAGAGAGAGAGAGAGAGAGAGAGAGAGAGAGAGAGAGAGAGAGAGAGAGAGAGGGGGAGGGAGAGAGAGAGAGAGAGAGAGAGAGAGAGAGAGAGAGAGAGAGAGAGAGAGAGAGAGAGAGAGAGAGAGAGAGAGAGAGAGAGAGAGAGAGAGAGAGAGAGGGGGAGGGAGAGAGAGAGAGAGAGAGAGAGCAGTCCCTCATTCCCAAAAAAAGGAGAGAAAATCAAATAAACATGAGACACTATGCCAGGCATTAGAACTGTGTGTCACAAACTAGGACCAGTACACTACGACTACGACTACTAGTACACAGACAATCCACTACAAGAAGACAGAGAAAAACAACATGGCAGCATAAGAGAGACCCAAAACACAGGACGGTAAACCCCATATCGGTTTTGAAATGCATATGGTCGACACAACAGGGATTTGATAAGGGACCACACCTGAAGCAGCATGGCTTCTAAACTGAGATTTTATTTGTACATACATTAGGTTGTACATTAGGTTGTACATTTGTAAAGTTGTGTCGGCGGTCGGTCCTCTAAAGGGGAGCAGCCCCTACTTTAATGATTATAATGTGGTAATTCCACGGCAGAGGAAAGTTCAATCAATACTTTGTGATCATGAGCTCCTCTCTCTCTCAAAGTCTGTAACGTGTGATGTCATCTCCAATGAGACATTACAATCTAAGCAACGTTTTTGGAATTATTACAGACACCCCTCAACACCTTACCTTTTAAATCATCGATGTGATATGAATGAACGTGTAACTAGATAAAGCGACTTGATGGAAGAGGTCTCACTCTGTTGGAGTTGTTGGGAGGACAAAGACACTCAGTC